>JARQZK010001581.1:0-5000 GCA_030704885.1 Cynegetis impunctata
CCTTTCTTAAATAGAAGTATTACCTCGGCATTTTGCCACATTTTGGGGATCTTGCCCTCTTCGAGACATTTGTTTAGCAATATAAGCATTGCTTTTTCCAGTGTTTCCGATCCAGCTTTAGCATTTCGCTCGTTACGCGGTCCTCTCCAGGTGTTTTACGGTTTTTCATCGAGTTTAGCGCTGCTCTGAGCTCATGGCCATCTATTTTGGGAATTTCTTCTGAACCTACGGTCAAGATGGTCGGTTTTTGTTTCGTTTGGTTTGGCTGCGGGACTGACTGGCTGTACAGGGTTTGGTAGAAGTCACTATAACTATTTTGTCTTACTATTTCTCCCAAATTGTTCTTTATCTTATGAATGACCATATCTCCTTTGGCTCTCTTTGAGCGTGGTACTTTCTTGTTTAAATTATCTTCGATGTCATCAAGAATATCTTGTGTGTTGTGCGCCCGTATATCCCTTCGCTGTTTTTACTTGCTTGTTCAATGTTTTATATTGTGATGCGTCCCTGTGTGTGTTCCGATGCTCCTTTATTAGCTGGGCTGTGTTGACACTGAGTTTGTCGCTTTTCTTTGTCTTAAGAGCTCAAACTTTCTTTGTAGCTTCTCTGATCGTGTTGGAAATTTTGGTGTTTAGTTCGTCTATGTTTAGCTGTTTGAGAGCCTCAGCTGGTTGGAGCTTCCTCTCTATTTGCTTATTGTATGCTTCTTTCTTTTCTGTCAACTCTTCTATAGATAGTTTTATCGTTTTTGTAATAAACTTCTTTTGTTCGGAATGAGTGTTAATTTCTATTCTTGCTTTCACTAACCTGTGGTCACTGCCCGTGTTGAATCGGTTCAGGACAGATACGTCCGAGCATATTTCCCTGTCCGAAGCCAGAATATAGTCTATTTCGTTACACGTAATACTATCTGGACTCTTCCATATCCATTTTCTTGAAGGTGTTTTTTTGTAGAAGGTATTCAAGCAGTAGACATCGATAGATTATTGAAAAAAAATTCTAAAAACCTTATATATGTTCTCCATAATAATTTTCATCGCCCAAAAAGAATTGGAGATATTTAATCTTAAAAAGAATAATTTATTTTAAATTCTTCGTGTGCGGAGTGAACTTTTCAATTTATTTATTTTGTTTATGAGGTAATATTTCATTCTGTAACATAATATAAAGGAAGTGCGTATTTCACACCAATGACAAAAAGTCGATCGCGACACATTTTTTATATAAAAAGTAGATCTTAAATACACAAAAGTTGGCCATGCCTGCAGTACCTATACTAGATGTTTCACTTACATATTAATCTATAAAAAATTCTATGAATAGAAAAGTATTGGTAAAGCAAAGCAAAGAACTATTTATTCACTCAGAAATTATTGAAAAAACCGCGTGGGCGCAGTCGGTCACATGGTCTCGCAGAAGCCAATCCCTTCGCAGTAACCTTGAGGGGTCCAGTCAATATACTCTCTCTCTCACACACCTCAAGCTAAGCATAGCGCCGTTCACCCGCGCTTATATAATTCATTCTCGATTATCTGGCAGGTAAAAGATTCCACCAAATTGATCTGGCGTTTTGGGATTATTTGTTTTTGGGTACCTATTTCACTCTCCCAAAATCTGGAAGTGCCTCAAGAATATTCTTTAATTTGTTTAAAAAAATATTTTGCAAGAGTCTGGCTAACATTTAGACCCGACTTATTGTCTGGCTTTTTTATTTTTAAATTCCTTAAATATCTAACTTAAAGAGAAAAAATTTCAAAATGCCTCAAAAACATTTTTATAAAAAATTTCCATTTGAAACAAATTCAAGGGTTGGTAGGGGGCCTCTACGCTTCAGCCAGACCTCGACTTTATTATTTAGGGGTCTTTCAATGAATATTACAAAATATTTCATAGTACCTCAAGAACCTACCCTAAATTGCTCACCACCTCTTGGACTAAATCAAGACTTTATATATTGAATATTGACACTTAATATCTGTTATTCCAGGCAAAATGGGAAAAGTCTTGGATATAAGAGGTTGGGATAATGAAAGTAGCAGATCTGTCGCAAATGTGACGTGGTTTTCTGGTTCGACAAATGTGTATAGGTTGGGTCAGAAAGGCAATTGTGATATTAAGTTTGTCGAGCCAACAAGTGGCGGATTTTATTATTGCGAACATTTACCTGTTCTTGGTAAGACCAATTGAATAGATTAATTGTTTGTCTTGTTATTTGAGCAATTTTTAGGTCAATATGGTGAACATAATTTTATTCAGCCTGAGAGATCTGGTCCACCCCCATTTGGAGTGGGAGATAAGGTTCAAGTTAATGTATCAGTAGAACAGTTAAAGCAAATGCAACAAGGACATGGGGGTTGGAACCCTAGAATGGCGGAGGTTGGGATAAATTATTTCAGTAGTTTATTCTATAGTTCATTTTATAATAAATCATAGGTGAAGGTTGTAACGTGTAAATTCTCCGCTTAACCGCCGCCACTGAATTCTCCATTGAAATACCGTGATTCACGCTATCAAATACTACCTTACTTTTGTTTCACCTATGAATAATAGACTCGCCCAGTTGGGAATTCAATTATGTAGGTCCCACTTTGGGCGCCATTTATGTAACCACTCTCCCTTTTTATATGCCCGAGCTAGCCGAGAGAGGTTATATATATATATATATATATATATATATATATATATATATATATATATATATATATATATATATATATATATATATATAGGTTCTCAGATTTTCAAGATAATGCATTTATACGAAACAATTATATTTCTTCTCATACCGTCTCTTACCGTCTATCAGACGCCACAGATACTTGATAATTTTAATATACTGAATATTCGTTCAATAGATATTGAATATAATTTTACACTTAACGATGTTACTTCTTCAATAGTTATTTGCCAAGAGAGGAAGATGTTTCACGTGCAAATTCGACGCTATCTCGATATTCTCGTCGTACGCAAGTCATTTCCAACTGGGCGAGTCTATTATTCATAGGTGAAACAAAAGTAAGGTAGTATTTGATAGCGTGATTCACGGTATTTCAATGTAGAATTCAGAGGCGGCGGTTAAGCGGAGAATTTACACGTTACAAGGTTCAATATTAGTTGACCTATAATATGGTTTGCATATTAAATTTATTATATGTTAGTTTGTAAAATACCTAATTCACCTAATTGCTAATTGATTATTTGATTTTGATCATTTATTTGAAATTTAAGATTTATGATATAAGGAGGACTCATACACAATCTAAAATTTTCCTTGATAAATTTTTCCATTATTTTCACTCAAATTGTGATATTTTTTCCGCCATGACAATATATTCGATGAATGTGTTGAAAAAATGTGTTTTCTTGATTGATGATATCTCGCATGTCGTCGATTTTGAGGCAAATATTATTGCTTAACTATTTCTAGAACAACTGGAATTCACTGAGGCAGAACTGGTCCCAAACTAGTGAAAACTCGAGAAAAAATTTTTATGATGCTTTAAAAAATATTCATATTTCACGCGTTTTTAAAATAATATATTAACCAGTTTCAATATTAAAATTCAATACGCCAACACTTAAAAAATTAGCGCATAGCTTCTCAAAAGTTCAATCATTTTGCATAGCAGATCTTTTGTTCTCTTAAATTCTTCGTTTGAAGCTTGTTTTCTAATAGAGCTAGTTTGAACATGCATTTTCGGTATCATATCAATTTTATTTTTATATTCCCTGTAGATAGCTTCCTTCTATTTCTGTTTTTGATGTCAACACTTCCATACTGAATGTTCATATATTCCTGAAGAAATGTATACTCATTCTTGAAATAACTGAAACTTGAATCTTTTTTGGTAACATTTAATATTTCGAAATTGAGATTACAGTAATTCATACTCAAATATGTTATAACTTGCAGCTCAAATAAATTAAGTAGTTGGATATATGGCAACTAAGTCACTTTTGTATGATAAATATTTCAGATGACAATGAAGTAGCATCTGTCAATAACTTTGATCAACAACTTTATATCTTTGTAAAATTTCAAGTACTTCTTGTATCTACAAAAATGTAAAAATATTTCTGATCTTATCGCGGCGTACGTAGATATTGCTGTGGATACATTACAAATTTAGGCATTTTGCAGATAAATTATTTATGAAGTTTCTAATATATGTTGAAAAAAAGTACATTCAAAAATTCAGTCAATATTAGAATTCAGAAGAAATTTTTCATGGCAGCATAATTATTAACTGGTTTGTTACAGTATATTTCGAAGATTGGCACTGTACACCGAGTTACTGACAAAGGAGATATAAGGGTACAATATGAAGGATGTAATAACAGATGGACATTCAACCCAACAACACTTTCAAAGGTCAATATGTTCGCTGCTGGCGACATAGTTAGCGTTATTAACGATGTTGAAAAAGTCAAACAATTGCAGAAAGGACATGGAGAATGGATTGACATTATGCAAAATGTAATTGTTTATACAGTTTCATTAGATTACGATTTTGCAGAAATTAGACTATTCCACTTCCATTTCATTCAAAATTGTTTACTTTATAGACTCTGGGTAAATTGGGCAAAATATTGAAAGTATATTCCGATGGAGATTTAAGAGTTCAACTTGATGGTCACGCATGGACGTTGAACCCACAATGTGTAAAAATTGTACCTGGTAGTGCTGCAGAACTTGCTAACACGATGCATGCCTCTCAAAACCAGCGTCAAGAACCGTCTAGTAAGTAATATCAACCATACACTATCTTCTTTGAAATATCTGATCAGAGATTTCTTCAGTTCTCTTATTTCGAATGTAGTATCTACTTCGTTATTTTCTTCTATGTGTATACTATACTCATTATATTTTAATACGCGAATACTGTTTTTTGGGTTTTTACCTGTTTGTATTCCACGTGATCATTAAATAAATAAATACTTCACAAGTTCAAAATTTGAGTAGAAATTTCTTATTTAGGCCAAGCTACAGAGATTTAGAG
>JARQZK010001581.1:7500-80000 GCA_030704885.1 Cynegetis impunctata
AACGTAGAGTTTTTGAAGTCTAATGCTATTCCAACGAAAAATCTTCCACTTTTATCGGAATCTGAACCTGGGCCATCATCCAGAGATTCTAGATTATTGTATTTTCTTTCATGTAACAACCAGAGATACTATTAAAATAATAATAACAAATCATAACATCAAGAATATGAAATAAATCTGGACTCTATATCTAGGTAAAAACTAAAATATTCAATTATATAATCAGGAAAACAGAGATTCTATCAAAAAAAACCAGACTCTCAGAAGTCCACCGTACTTTTAGGATTACGTCAGGAAAATTCAAAAAATATAATAACTTATTATGTTCAAACCATTCAAGCAGAGTATTCATATTAATTCTTCTTTTATTTCATGTTGTTTCTTTCAGTTTAGCTGATAAGTACTTAGTTTTGTCCATTATACTCAAAAATTCTTCAGTTCGTAATGAAAGTAGACACATGTCAGAGATGTTTTCTTGAAACTTTTGAAAGTTTTTTTATTTTTTAAATAAATTTATTCGTCCTCTACTTTATTTTATTATTGATTTTCATGTTCAATGATAAAAACTCAGTGTAAATTTCAACTTGATGTAGGTAGGTTATCTACTGTTGAACAGAGATAAAATTGTCCTCAATCCAAACACAATATATCACAGGAAAATACAAAGTCCAAAAAAAACACAAATTACGACGATAAACGTTCGAAAACTCAAAACGAAATGAACGTAAATACCATTACAACCAATGTAAACACAAACAGCTTATCTCCCATGCTCTAGTACCGATATTAGCCGTTCCGGCGCTACGATCTTAATTTCGGACGCCTATACAATTGAAAAACTACCTGGGAATTTATTTCAATATATTTTTCAGGTCCTAGAGTTACTCATAAAAGGTGGTTCTAACCTTAATTCTGCCAATAGAAGCGGTTGTACTGCTCTTCATATTGCAGCGCACAAACAACCAGCTAGATGTGTTCAAATTCTTCTTGCTGCTGGTGCAGATCCTAATTGTAGAGATTTGTTTGGTTATACGGCCCTACATTTTGCTATAGGTATTGTATTGCTATAAGTAAAGTTCAATTTTTTTTTACAACAAATTCGGAACAGATTTCCCTCATTTGCAGAATGTGTCGCGCAGCTAATCGATAGGGCGATTTGTTACTATTCAATACAACTCTGGCCTCCTTCAAACGGAGGCTTCGAACTGTTAGTTGAAGTTCTGGTCCGAATTTCGTTCATAGAAGTTAGGTTCTGTTTTGTTTTTCCAGTGTTGGTACATATGATATGGATTCTCTGTAATGTGTATATACGAAATAAATAAATAAAATTATCATTTATCTAAATTTTTCGAAAACTTTTCTGCTCGTTCACTGTTGATGAATATGCAGTATTCTAGTATTAATCGCTGCCAGAGGTATATAAATTATAAGAATCGTGGCACTGATGAAAGAAATCTTGTTATGTCAAATCCGGCGTATATAAGGTCAATAATTAGGTAGTACGTTGAAATATTAAATTTATTGGAACAAAATACATTACAAATAAAATTCAATCATACTAAATATTTATTATTATTGCAATTTTGATGCAAGATTGATTAAATGAGCATTATTTTCATTTTAGCATATATTTACATGTATGTATGTTAAAATACAAGGTGGTCCAAAGAGTTGTTACATTTTTGAAATCAAATAAAAAAAAATAAGCTGATTGATTGTGACAAATTTATTCTTAAATCTTACAAAAATTCTTGGAAATTTATGTTTTAAAAATTACGTTGTCTAAATGTGTCCCATTTCTGTCTTGGCACTCCTGAAGCCGAGCTCTAAAATTTTCCATAACGCGGCGGCAAGTGTCTGCAGTTATGGCTTCGATTTCTTGTCGAATATTGTTCTTTAGATCTTCCAGGGTGGCGGGTTGGTTGCGGTATACTTGAATTTTAAGATATCCCCATAAAAAAAATCACAGAGCGTCAGGTCCGGGCTGGCCACTGAATGTCTCCTCTTCGAGAAATATTTCTGGAAAAAGCGCTCGAACGACGGGCAAATAGAGATTCGAAGTGTGACAGGTGGCTCCGTCCTGTTGGAACCAAGTATCACGAGTGTATCCTTCAAATTCTTGAAGAGCGGGAGTAAAAAGTTTGAAGCATGTCGACATAATGCTGCGAATTCACCGTTACTGAGCGGCATTGGTGGTCTTCAAAAAAATAAAGGACCGATTATTCCGGATCCCTACATTGCAACCCAAAATGTGACCTTTGGGCTATGCAGAGGCCTTTGATGTTTTTTTTTTAGGATTTTCCTCACACCAGTTTCGACAATTTTGAGTATTGACATGGCCATTCAGGTGGAAATGAGCCTCGTCGGAGAATAAGATGTTTCCGACTTCTGCAAATCTATTCTTCGTTAGCGAATAAAAGTCTATCAGCAGGGTCCTCGGGCTTCAATTCTTGCACTAACTGAATCTTGTAGGGGTACATGTGTAAATCTTTGTGAAGGATGCGAAGCACCGACGATCTCGAGACATTTAATGCTGCTGCGCGCTTTCGTGTCGATAAGTTCGGTTGTCGGCGCACAGACTCCCTTACTCTTTCAATGTTTTTAGTGGTTCTCGCTGACATTTGACGACCAGGGGCGCGTTTATTTAACGTTAAACCAGTTTCCTCAAACTTGCAAACCCATTTCGTAATCAACGGAAGGCATGGACATTGCTGAACATCGTGCAAATTGAAATGTCGAAATCTACGGCGAGCAATAGTGGCAGAATTGTTGTTGCGGTAATACTCGCGTACACAAAACGAGATCATGTTTGTTTATATATTATAATAAAAGCATTGTGACAAGCAATTATATTCAAATTTATCAATGTAATGACCACATATTCAAAAAACTCTATCGCAGCGAGCTGCATTATAAAAGCAGGTTTTCATAAGGTTGTAACGTGATTTCCCCTTATGAAACAATAAAAAATTATTTTTAGATATTATACAAAAATTAAATGCTCCGACTAGTTCAATTATTTAGGGGAATTACGTTACACTTTACCTGATTTATTTCTATGAGACAATGAAACTGAGAAACTTTACTAAAATATCTATTAGTTATTCGTAAAATTTGTTTCAAAGATTACAAGTGAAATACAATTAAATTGGATGATATAAAATGAAGAAAGTTAATTTGATTTCGCTCTTTTTAGTATACTGATCTGTTTTTCCGATGATCTTCAATTCAGACTCCTTTTTAGATTCCTGACGTTTTGGAATCCGGACTCCTGCAGTTTTTTTGAAACTCAGACTCCTTCAGTTTTTTGAAATTCTTCGAAACTCCTGATGTTTTTGGAATTAGGACTCCTGATGTTTTTGGAATTAGGACTCCTGATGTTTTTGGATACTCTCCTGGGCTTTTTCAAATTAGGGCTCCTGCGGTTTTTATAATTAGGGCTCTTGCGGTTTTGCGCCTCCTAGCGCAAAGATATTTAGCAAAAATTTATCAACTTCGGGATTACTATAAAGTGAGAATATGTTATAATTCTTACGACGTTATTAACTCGAACTCTCTAGTTGAAAAGGAAGATCGTTTAGTTAGCGTCCCGGATTTGACAATTATTTCTCCCTCCTACTAATTGAAGTGACGCTAGAAATCACAGAATCTTCTTTACTGACTGATCTCGGCTAGAATTTGGTTTAGCCAGTGGACGGTATTTCATAACGTTACAAGGTATCCAGTTTAAAAAATCAATTCACTCTTTTTCAAAATCCAAAAAAATTTGCGCCCTCTTTGGTGTAAATAATATTTATTTCCTACCCTGGGGGTCAACCCTCCAACCAATTCGTACAAAATCAATCACATCCAAGATATCATACGAAACCACGTACTCCTCCGGTGAGTCAACCAGTTTATATCGAAATGAATACCATCCAAGATATCATACGAAACTACCTAACTACAAATTTTCAACCTTATCGTCCCAAAATTGCGACTTCTATCGTGTAAACAAAATTTATTTCCTCCCCTGGGGGGTCAACCCCCAACCAAATCGTACTAAAACCGATGTCATTGTCTAAAATTTTGACTTATATAAATACATGCAGCCAAAAAATGCTGTCATATATATAGCTACATTTATTTTCCGATATTCTGTATTTTAAATTGCTTCATTTTTAAAAAATATGCCGCATCTCAGTTTAATAGTTTTCTCTTCGACCAGTTAATTGACCGATATTAACGAACGAGCTGTCAATGTTAATATAATCGTTGAAAGAAAATACCATGAAACTTTTTTCAATAATTCTAATCTGCAAACATTCTTTCAAACTGTTTAGAAAACGTTTAGAATTCCTGATGTGAATTATGCGTACATTCCTCTTCCATGTTTTTGTAATTTCAAATATTTTCTCGGCTTAGTTGCGAAAAAAGTTTTAAAAGCTTTAATCAAAATTGTCATGGCAATGACATTTTCTTTCATGACCTTCAGTTTTTCAGTTATGCCGCAAAGAAAAGCCTGCTTCATAACCCAGTTTTCGTGTTCCAGCTAAGAAACATTTCCTCCTTTTGATTATAAAAACGTTTTGCGAAATTCTTCAAGTAGGTGCCACTGCTAAGCAATATCACATATCTATGCAACAAAAGATCTCCGTGTTCTGCTTTAGTTTTTTCTAGCGCATTGGCAAAGTTCTGCCCCAAATAGAATGAACTATTTTAAACATCAATTTCATAACTCTATCTTGACTTCGGAGTACAAAACCTGATGGTGAAACGTGGAACGTCATCATCATTTTTGCACAACATAATGGTACAAATTCTTTGTCCCAACATAGCAGGTGCTTCATATATCGTCATAGCAATCAGTTTGTGATTGGAAATGCAGTTTTTTCTTCGAAACCCTTGAAACTCCTGCAAATATCTTCACCTCAAGGTTGCCTTTTCATTGTAATCTTGGTTGGCAGTTCTTCCTTTGCTATAGTCTGTCCAGCGACCGAGGGCGTGTACGTCACCAATTGTATATGACGTCGATCGTGAACACTGTTGCCAGACGTAATAAATAATCTTAAATCTAAATAGCTAACCCAATTTTCAACAAAATGAGATATCTTGCATGATGGACATGCCGGGGATTTTGAGCGGTAAATTCAAATTGACCATTATTCCCTACCAGAAGTGTCTATCTATATGGAATCCATATTCATCAATCGATAAATCAAACTTAATCACAAAATCTTCTAGGTTACTCGGCGACTGTCAAACGTGAAATGCCGATTACGTTGGTCGAGAGGGTCCGACAACATTGTAAATTTTTCAATTAAATGACAACTTAACAAACATTCAACTTATTTTCATTACTCGGAATGTTAGTTTTTCTTGAGAGATACATACGATTTGATATGTTAAGAACAGAATATTTGTCGAAATGGATGATCCGGTCACTATCCCCATATAACTACTTTTTCAGAAAATTACTTACGACAGATATGAATTTTGACAATTTCGAATTTTATTTATTTGGGTAGGCAGCCTTGCGTCGTTATTTGCGCATGACTGTGACGTACACGCCAACTTAGACTGGACAGACTATATCATATCATCAAAAACTAGGCGCACAAAAATACACAGTTCTGCAATATCGCCCATATCTACATTTGTCAAATTGGAGTGCTAGCAAACTTTATTTTTGCAAGTCTTGAGTATTTGTTCCAAATTCTCACCCATGACTTTAGTGTGTCGCTTTCACTCTCACCGAAGAGTGAAATGTCATTCATTTCCGAAATAATCTCCTACTCTCGAAGTCATTAAAAAGTACCTCTCCAACTCTTATCATAGCCTCTTTGATAATTTCACTGTTTTCAGAAGCTTTTTTTCGATAAATCAATATTTCTGTAACAACGAATGATTCCAAAGTCGCATCTTTTGATTTTAGTTCTGGTTTAAAAAAAAAAGATTGTTATGCACATAAACTACTTTCCAAGTCGCGTACTTTACTCTTTCTGATTTCACTGCCAAATGGAAAATCGATTGCAAATTTTGTGCTTGTAGTTTTGAAATACCTTTCAACATTTGGTCTTTTTGGTAAATGGCTACACTTGCGTTTGAAAATTGGGCAAACACATTTCGTTTCTGTCTATAATGAGAAAGAATTCCTTTTTCCATTCTCTGTGGTGATGGATATTTTTTCCTTTTATTCGCTTTGAACTTGAACAAGATAAAATCAAAGACAAATAAATATATTTACTCAACAACACCTTTATCTGCACTCAAATCAGTTAAAAGTCTACTAAAAGTATTAACAAAAACAAGAGAATAGCTACAATACAATGCAATTACATAATGGTCTCTCGTGCAGCTAGGAGAAATGTAGGTGGTGTGACTGAGACCTCTCTATTTGCCTCAGTTAGAAGTATATTTGGGTCGTTGCAAATGCAACATTGACCCCTCTTACGTCATTCGAATTTCAATTTGGTGTATTTCCTTTTGATGGATATCGTCATATTTGAGTAAAAATGTCGCTTTGCATCGTGCGATTTCCGAACTTTGTTGTTCAGCTATATAGTTATTCTTTCATTAATGAGCTGGTTCATGTGGGTTGAGGCTATCGTTTTCGCCATTGCTGCTGACTGTTTTGCTACTTTCTCAATATTCTCTATGTTCAGGTCTTTGTGGATTTGTTCATTCCTTACGAAATACGGTACATCTGTGAGCATCCTGAGGGCTTTGTTTTGTATCACCTGGATCTTATTTAGGTTTGATGCGCAAGTATCCCTCCATGCAGCAATTCCATAAGTTAGTGAAGGTCTTAGGATGGTTTTGAATATCATCAATTTAGTTTGGATGCTTAATTTTTTAGATTTCAGCAGGGGATACAAGGCCCGCATGTCCCTTAGATTTCAATTTTTCTGTGTGAAAGGTCCAATTTAGCTTACCATCAAAGTGAACTCCCAGATACTTTGCCGTTTTACTCCACTTGATTGCCATGGTCTCGTATAAGAGGGGCCTCAGATTTATAGTTTTTCTTGTGAACAAGACTGCTTGGCATTTTTCAGGATTAACTCTGATCCTCCACAGGTCATACCACTCATTGAGTTTATCCACCTGTCTCTGCACATTTCCCGCCGCAAGATCCACACTCCTTGAGGTTGCAATAACGGCAGTATCGTCTGCGAATAGTGCAATCTCAGTGCCTTCTGTTCTTGGGAAGTCACTTGTGTATAAATTGTACAGAATGGGTCCGGACACCGACCCCTGCGGAACCCCTGCCCTCATTAATCCACAACCCGACCGTGCCTCGCCAACCTGGACTGAGAATGTTCTGTTTTCAAGGAACGAACGATAAAACTTAATTAATTCTTTCGGGACGCCCAGCATATTCATTTTGAAAAATAGCCCCTCATGCCACACGCTATCAAAGGCTTTCGCAACGTCCAGGAAGAGTACAGCCACTGAGTCTTTTGCTTTCGATGCGGTCTTGATTATGTTTGCTAGCTTGACTACTTGTTGTTCGGGTGAATGACTTCCTAAACCCAAACTGCTCATTTGGAATAACTTGTTTTTCCTCGATTTTCTCTAGTAGTCTTTCCAGGACTACCCTCTCAAGCAGCTTTGATAGGTGACTAAGGAGGCTGATTGGTCGGTAATTGTTTGGGTCTTTGTTGTTTTTTCCTTGTTTCGGGACCATTATGACTTTAGCCTTCCTCCAGGAATTCGGGAAGTGGTTGAGCTTTAAACATCCGTTTATTACGTTCAGGAGTCTCAAGATGGTCTTCTTTGGGAGGCTCTTGATGGCCAGGCAAGTTATTTCATCTTGGCCGGGAGATTTTTTATTTTTCAATGCCTTTATTTTCAACTGCAGCTCAGCGAACGTGGCTTCCCTGATCGAATAGGGTGGTGACTCATCCAAAGAACGGCAGTATAGTTCCGCTTCCCTTACCAGCCGCTCCGCCTCGCCTGTGTCAACCTGTTGATTTGGTTGGAACTGTTATTCTAGCACTTCTGCAAATACTATCGCCTTTTCTTTATCGCTGAAGGCAAGCGCCTCCCCACTTTCAAGAGGCTGCACCCCAACCGGAATGTTTCTCAGCTTTTTGGCCACCCTCCACACCGCTAGGTGATCTGCATTTATGGCGGACATGTATTCTTCCCATTCTTTGCTGCGGAAGTTTTTCAGCTCTCGTTTGAGTTGGTTGTTCAATTTGGTGGCCAAGAGTTTGTCGCGTGGGTCTAGAGTTCTTTGAGCGACCACTCGAGCCCTTCTCTTACGACGTATCAGATCCAGTATTTCAGGCGATAGTGGAGAGCAATGTGGAGCCGGGATGTTCCTGACTCTACAACATCTCTCCATAGCCTCACGAATATCACTAGTGAGGAGTCGAACAGCACTATCAATTGAGTTGGTTGTTGTTAGTTCCGTCGAAGGAGCAGGTCGCAACCTGAGGAAAGCTCTAAACTTGCTTGTGTCTAACTTTTTCCGAGTCTGTGGAATGGAGCTGCCAGGATCGCATAGATCCAGTGATATAGGATTGTTATCAGAGCTCAATTCCTGGTGGACGCAAAGATGCAGTGGGTCACTAAACCCTGCAGTGATAGCAATGTCCAATTTATCTGATCTACCGTGGGTTCCATAGTGAGTTGGAGAATCCGGAATATAAAGCTCAACATTTTCATCATCCACGTATCTCTTAAGGACCACTCCTGATCCTGTAGAAGCATTGCATCCCCACGAAATGTGCTTGGCATTCAAGTTCGCCATCAGCAGCACAGGTAGTTTCCTCCTCAGGAGAAGGTCAAGCTCTTCCTGCGTTAGAGTCTTTTTTGGTGGACAGTACCCCGAAGTTACTATAAATCTTTTATTTCCATTTTTGACTTCTACAGACGTGTTTTCTATTGCACCAGGGACTGAGTCAATCTGGTGGTAAGTTAAATTATTTTTTACAAGGATTGCTGTGCCACCCTTCGGCTGAAGAAGCCTGTCGTTTCTATAGATTTTATAGTTCGGCATAGTGACAATGTTGCCCTTCCTAAGGTGGGTCTCTGCAATTAAAAATATGGTCTCTCGTGCAGCTAGGAGAAATGTAGGTGGTGTGACTGAGACCGTCTACAGTCCGATCATAATGTACAGAACATAATAAATGCGCGCGCACCGATCCATCTGGCACGTTGATTCGAGTTATTTATCTTCTCGCGCGCTACCTAGATCGCCCTATCGGTCGAACTTTTGGCCTGCTCTAGAGAGTCTTCTGTCTAGGAAATATTACTGAAATAATACTGAATATTACTTTTAATTTTATGATATCTCGTAATATCACTTAAAAGTGTTTTCCCCAAAGTGAAGGACACAATGCACATTTTTTAATGTAAAAACCTTTAGTGACTAGAATTAAAATAATCAATATATTCATAGGTGAGGATAGTCTTCAAGTCATCGACATGCTATGTACTGCTCCTGCTATGGATTTTACTTTAAGAAACGAGCAAGGTTTCAATGTTTTACATCATGCAGCGCTCAAAGGAAAGGATTATGCTACCAATAAATTACTCACCCAAGCCAGACAGCTAGTTGACATTAAAATTAAAAAATACGATGGCTTTTCAGCTCTTCATTTAGCTGCCTTAAATGGCCATAAGGAAGTAGTTGAAAATTTAATAAGAGTTGGTCAGGCAGATATAGACTTAAGGAATAATAGGAATCAGTCAGCTCTACTGTTAGCAGTTAGTCAAGGTAAATATTTGTTCATATTTCTTATTTAAGTGGATCGTAGACCTTGAAGAAAATTTGAGGAAATCTGCGTTTTGTGGTTATTGCAGGAAATATTTTATTATACGTATATTATATTTTACCTTTTTAATTTCTACACTCTTTACTACATCTTGTTAGTATTTATAGGTATAATAACTTATAGCCTCTAAGATTTGAAATGGATCGAGTAATTATTTCATCAGTATTCGTTTTGATGGAAATTACACATTCTTTTATTTCCTTTATTTGCTCCAGGAGTTTTATAAGCCGTTATACTAGATACAAATGCAAACAATATTGTATTTTATTGAAATGCCTACGATTCACATATTAATTCTGCATCCAATGTGAATAATGCAGGATTTGATTGTGGCAGAATATTTTCGATTAAATCATGAATTCCAATCAATTGATTTGTATCTCAGTTAGGTGATTACCACGTTCTCCATACACCATTGGTAGATTAATGGTGCTAGCGCAACGAATGACGTGAAGATAAAACAATTTAATAATAATAATAATAATAATAATTTTATTGCACAAACAAAACAACTCTATCTGTATTTGTACAAAAGGTTTAAAGTTCAGTCTTCACTGTTCTACCACTTCAACCTAATTAAAGAGACTTAAAATGACAGTAACATCCTCAATAAATGCAAAGCACACAGACCATGCAGGGCCACATCCCTCTCACAAAGTCTGCAACTGCAGCATACACCTCTTAAATTTAGTCCGGAAACACGCAACAGAATTACATGCCAGAAAAATATCATAATGCTTGTTAAAAAAATATGAGACCATATAGACAAAACTCTGCTCAAACTTGGCAGTCTTGTGGGCAGGTACAGTGAGAAGCGATTAAGAGCGAATATTTACATTATGTCAAGAGTTCCTCATTTCCAATAGATCATAGAGGTAAGAAGGTTCTTTATTTTTAATTACATTAAAAACCAAAACAGCATATTGGCATCAAAAACATTTTGTCACACCTTAAGTATTTCTCTAGATATGAAAGTGCGGAGTTATATGTTCAGATATAGCCAATATTAAAGGAATATCTGAGCAGGAGTTTCTGCAACTTTCTGCACCCTACCCTGCATAGCCTTTGTGCTCAAGGTGAAATATAATGGGCTACAATAATTGAACAAACTCATAATCAGACAACATGTTAATTTCCACTTTATAGGACTACTATTGAAATTCTTAAAGCTATAAAGGTATTTAAGAGTAGCATATCCCTTGCTAAGTGTCTTTATGATGTGTTCACGAAAGCTGAGTCCCGAATCAAACACCACACCCAAATTCCTAACAGTATCACTGAACTCAATCACTGATCCATCAAGCACCACATCACTGGTCATGGGAGCAATTGCCTTTCTTCTAGAGGTTTCCGTACCAACAAGGATACTAACTGTCTTCCCCGGGTTCAAGAAAAGACCATTTTGTGCGGACCAACTACTCAGAGATGAGAGATCTTGGTTCAACAGGTTAATTGCGATGTTTATATCACCAGGAATGCTGGAAATGTAGACCTGAGTATCGTCAGCATATTGATGGATCTTACAATGCTCAATGCACTGGAAAACAGTATAGGCCTCAGCAAGCTGCCTTGAGGGACTCCCTGGTGTTAAAGTTCTTGTAGGAGACACCACACCATCGATATCGACATATTGTTGCCTGTCGCTAAGGTAACTAGTCAGCCATCCAACAATCATTGGATGGAACGAATAGTACATTAATTTGGCCCTCATCAGTAAATGATTTATAATGTCAAACGCTTTGCTGTAGTCCAATAAGCCCAGGAGAGTTATCAAGGAGTTGTCCATAGAAGACAAAATGTCATTACATATTCCCAGTAAGGCCGTATTTGTGCTATGTAACCTTTTGAATCCCGATTGAATAGGTGGTAATATCCTGTAAACATGGTCAGTTATCTGATCCAGAACCAGCCTTTCCAACACTTTGGAGATCACGGGTAGGATGCTGATCGGCCTATAATCTGACAGACCACCAGGCTTAGCCGTTTTAGGTATTCTGGCAATCTTCCATGATTCTGGAGCAGTTCCACTACCCAAGGAATGATTAAATATAATGGTAATATCCTCAATGCAGTGTGGTAAGACATATCGCCACATTTTCAAATCTATTTCATCAACTCCCTTGGCATTGGACACTATAAACTTGAAAGCTTCTGAGACTTGTTTTTCCGTAACTTCACACGGACCTGCCGACTCAGGAATACCACAATTCCCAGCAAATCCATAGAAGTCCAGAAGGTCACTAGGCACCGGTCAGTGCCGGATTAAACCAGCGCGGGGCCCGTAGCAAATTCGGCCAAAAGGCCCTTGGTTTGCTTCAGGTTCTCAAGTTTTTGGTATTAAACTGAAATTAGATAATAAAACCGACAATCCGAGCGGCTATGTAGGAAAACATATATCTGTGTGCGTGTAATGATACCAATTTTTGAAATAAATATATATATATATATATATATATATATATATATATATATATTTTATTATATATATTACCCTAACCACAACA
This sequence comes from Cynegetis impunctata, assembly GCA_030704885.1. Taxonomy (NCBI): domain Eukaryota; kingdom Metazoa; phylum Arthropoda; class Insecta; order Coleoptera; family Coccinellidae; genus Cynegetis; species Cynegetis impunctata. The sequence continues at coordinate 19,769 of JARQZK010001581.1, forward strand.
ACCAGGTTTATACTACTAGAGGTATCAAGATATTATATCATATAATAATTATATATATATATATATATATATATAAATTTATATATATATATATAAATATATATATATATATATATATATATATATATATATATATATATATATATATATATATTTTATTACTTTTACAAATCAAATTATGGTCATTATTCTCGTTTCTAACTTATTCATCGTTAAAACTAGTCCATAAGCTTTATTACGACATTCTTCTTTTTGATCCACGTTATTGAAAATATCTTCCAAAACTTAATAGTGATAAAATCGCATGAAAGTGTCTTCATAGCATCAGCTTGGGCTGACCAACTAATGTCCGATAACCTCTTCAAAATCGGAATTTTTGAAGTAGAATCTTTGAATGCGTTCGTAAGACGACCCCATCGATAGGTAGAAGCGGAAAAAAATTTGTAGAGGTTTTTAACGAAATTGAAGAAAAGTAGTGCTTCTGTACAGCAGTCTGCAGCGCACTTAGGAACCGAATTTAATGAATGTGCAAACAGGGAATGTATTCTGCGAACTTATTAATTTCGTTAATTTGGGCTTGTAAGCCGGTGTATTAATAATAATAATAGTAATAATTTATTGCCACAATTCTACATAATGTGTGAGTCAAAAAAAAAATATAATATTTTGACCGACAGTCTAAAGGCTTTAATAGATTTGATATCTGATATCTTCTTGGGGAGTTTATTATAGCACATGATGCCCATATAGCCGGGTCATCTTTTATATTTTGATGTAAGATGCTTTTCTATTCTTAGTTGGTCAGAATTTCGAGTGATGTATTCATGTATATCCTTATTTCTATCTATTACCCCGATTTTATTCCTTATATACATGAGTTGCTGGCATTATCGTAGCTCTGTCCACGATAAACTTTGATATTAATGCCACTCGCACTCAAGAAATCTAGTAAACTTTGAGCGAGTTGTTCAGCAGTATGACCTTCCATGCCCAAGAACTTAACAAATCGTTCCACTTGTCCAGATGGCAGAACATAGCGCACTATCAGAGTCAGTTGGTCTACATGCGATATATCTGGAGTAGAATCCAATGAAACTGAGTAATATTTGCATCTCTTAATTTCGCTAATAATTTGATCCAGTATGCTTGATGCAATTAACTCTTCTATTGTATTTCAAAAGAGATGCTGAATGAGTTGCTTATAGCGAGCGCCACGTCAGCAAAAAACAGTACCTACTCGAAGCTTATTCAAAGACTCGAACAACTCGATAGACTCGAACTCAAAACAATTTTTCTCAAGAATGGCTCACATCTCAAGAGCGGTTTTTTACGTTGTGCCAAATATAAATGTACATCAATTTCTAATAGTTCGATAGTCAATAGAATCCTGTTTTATTTTTTACGGTTTTACGACTAGGTGTGGTACAACTTTAAATTATTGTTGTAGATTTAGATACCAACGTTTCTCGTGGTAGGTATTATACAACCTATACCTACGATATAACGTGACGAAATCGAGTTTTAGCTTTTCAGGTGGGAGTGAAGCATAGCCTAAGCGCTTCGCGATATTTTACGCTTATCTGAACTTATTTTTTTTTGGGTCTGACAGGCGTTGGAGCGAGGGGCCCCCTGATTTGCGGGGCCCGTAGCATTTGCTACTCTTGCTACGTGGCTAATCCGGCACTGGCACCGGCATCGAATCCACGAGGTGATCATTTAAATTGCCTGGATCAATGTTCACATCATTCATTGGAGTGAAATCTGGTTTAACTTTAAGCTTCCTAAGAGATGCCCAGAGCTCTTTAGGGTTATCTTTGCCACTCAGGTGTTGATTGAAATAAGCCATTCTTTCATTTTTGATGGCCACCACTAAATAGTTCCTTAATTGCTTATAGTAATCAAAGTGAGCCTTCGTCTTTGTTTTGGAGAAAACCTTGTAGGTCTGCTTTTTGTATTTTATTAACCTAATAATGTTATGAGTCATGTAAGGCTGTCAAGGCCTTGAAACTGATTTAAGATAATACGAGTATATTACCAAAACACACAGAGCGCATGTCGTAGCTCCCAGTGGTTATAAGAATATATGAATAGATTCATAATGTTTATATTGTTTGCGACATAGTCTATCGTAACTGCATAATTTCTCTTTCTACTCTTTTCCTCTAGTTCAATTTTTAGGACATTGCGGTGTCATAGAACTACTCATCGCATTGAAAGCTAACATTAATGCCAAAGATGAAGATGGAGATACGGCTCTACATCTTGTCTTAATTAAAAAAGCTCACTTGACTGCAGATATTAGAAGAGAAAACTGTCCCGAAATTTTTGCTATATATGAACAGATCAGTGAAGTTACAGAATTTCGATTGTCAATTGCCATCGCCTGCTACCTAATCCAGGAAGGCATAGACGTGGATGCACTAAACAACAAAGGTGAATGTGCCTTACATATACTCCAGGAGTCGAATCTTCAAGAATTGTTGAAGAGTTACAAGCCAAATATTGTAAATAATCAAGTACAAAATTCACAAAATAGTCCTGATAGCTTAGATATCGACAGTTTGAGTTTAAGAGATCCTAGACTTCCTACAGATGGATATAATTTGACTGAAAATAAGTGAGTGTTAGATTGATTCCTTTATGTTTTCTTACTGTTAAGTTTAAGTAACTAATATATATATATATATATATATATATATATATATATATATATATACTATATATATATTTATATATTTGTTGCAACCAGTTATCATAATTTTTATGGATCAGTATTCTGACTTTGTATTGTAGTATTATTTCCTCAGTAGAATCGTGTCAACCGTATATATATTTATGTATTTATTTATATATATATATATATATATATATATATATATATATATATATGTATTTATATATATATATATATATATATATATATATATATTTATTTATATATATATATATATATGTGCTGTATAGGTATAGGTATAGGTGCTGTATAGTCCGCAGTTTTCACGTTTTTAACGCTCCAGGCACTACACTACTTCATTGTTTAAGAAAATGCAATTACTTGAGAGAGAACGTATTGAAGTACTTATGATGATTGGTTTTGGAGATAGGGTGCGTTCACAAGAAGAAGTCTGCAATCTATTCAATGAAAATCATCCTGATCGTCCGCCAATTACTAGATCGACAGTCAGCAAAATTGAATCAAAATTCAGGAGATACGGCCACGTTAGAGATTTACCTAAAGGAAGACCACCGAGAGTATCTGAAGAAACAGTGCTGAACGTTCTACTAGAAACCCAAGATAACCCTCATACATCCATTACTACAATTTCCAATAATTTCACAATTTATTCAGAGTAGGGTCCGTGCATAAAATACTTACGGTAAATAAGTATCATCCCTATAAAATTAAGTGGTACATGAATTATTAGAAGACGATTTTGACCGCAGAGTACAGTTTTGTGAGCAGATTCTTTGAAATTCATAATCAACATCTAAATTTCATTACAAACATGATTTTTTCTGATGAAGCCACCTTTACTTTAAATGGCCACGTCAACAGACAAAACTGTAGGTATTGGGCGACCGAGAATCCTCATTGGATGCAAGAATGCCACACACAGCGGCCTCAAAAAATTAATACATGGGCAGCGATTGTTCGAAATCGTATAGTTTGGTCCCTATTTTTTTGAAGGAACACTAAAACGGAGAGGACTACTTGAACTTTCTCCAGTTCGAAACTCATTCCGGCTTTAGCTGTTTTGTTTCCTAACCCACAAGATCCTGACATACCTAATAACGAGATATGGTTTCAACAAGAATGGGGCACCTCCTCACTATTCAATCGCTGTTCGACAATTTCTTGATGCAACTTTTCCCAACAGATGGATAGGACGGAGAGGTCCGATTGAGTGGCCGCCAAGATCACCGGACATAACCCCATTGGATTTTTTCTTATGGGTTATTTGAAGTCTAAAGTTTATTTGAATAGACCAAATAATATTGATGATCTAAAAAAGAGAATCAGGCAGGAAATAAGACTTATCAGTACAGAAGTAATTGAAAATGTGCAACGGGAAACATTGAATCGACTTCAAAAATGTCTCGAAGTAAACGGACAACAGATTGAACATATGTAAAAATTAAATTAGTAATTACATTTGTGTGTTTTCATATCGTACCTCTCATTACCCACTATCTCCGTTTCTGGCAATCCATCGAGTTGAGGCATATGGTATGTTCACAAAAAGTGATAAGAATTTATCGTAGAATTGTAAAGTGAAATAATATACAGGGTATTACCTTTAAAAAAACTAATGACAAAGCCATAGCTCTTGAATGAGACACCCTGTATACAAAATTTTTATTGCGAAAAATGCCCAAATAAAAATACTAATCGACCTGTCCGAGGATTTTAACATGAAATAGAAACCTAATTTTTTAATGAATTTGTTCCTTTCATCATGAAAGCACTGTATATAATATATATATATATATATATATATATATATATATATATATATATATATATATATATATATATATATAACTCTATTGTGAATTGTGGGATTTAAGACAAAATAATTATAAACTATAGTTTATAATTAACTATATAGTGTTTATATTCAGTAACGTCTCATAGAATTTTTTCATCTGCTTCTTCAGACTACATTGGTCATCATGGGTCTAATGGATTGACATGCTTTATAGAGGCCTGAAGAAGCAGATGAAAACATTTTGCGAAACGTTGCTGAATATAAACACTATATAAATTCAGTATATAATTATGTTGTCCTAAATCCCAAGCTTTACAATATAGTTTGATTTATCATGGAGGACACTAACTCGAATGATTTTATATATATATATATATATATATATATATATATATATATATTTGAACATATATATATATATATATATATATATATATATATATATATATATATATATATATATATATATATATTTGAACATATATATATATATATATTTGAACATATATATATATATATATATATATATATATATATATATAGGGTGATTCACGGTGGAAGGCACATTAGACGTTTCTGGTGAACCATACAACGGATCACTTTGAAAATTCAATGGAGGGCATAATCGGACATTCTCTACTCAACTAAAATATTTTCGGTAATGCGGTGTTGCCACTTCTATAAGAAAGTAGTAGCAACTTTGATTTTTCAAATGGAACCACCTGTATATTATATTATTTTTAGAATCTCCAACAATTTCCTAACAATTTTCCATAGTATTTCCCTATACCTATCTGTTACCGTTTTCGAAATAAAAATTATTTTCGTCGGAAATCAAGACCTCTAAAAACTCTGATATCGTTGAGCTAAGAAATACAATGATATCGAAATTTCGGATTAAGTTTGTTAATACCTAGGGGCTTCCTACACTTCAGCCTAATGTTCGTTATCTCAATACAGGGTGGTCAAAAAATACAGTTATTTCGTTAGCTTGGAAAAGTGACTATAACTTGGTTTTTTCAAATGAAATACCCTGTATATTATTACAAATTCGGAAAGCTGCTAGAATTTCCTTTTTATCTATGTATATCATACCTATACCTAACTAGTCAAGTTTCGGACTTATGAGCATGTGAGGATGGTCCTGGGTCCTCTTAATAAAACACAGTTTTACTCCTTAAATATCCTTTATTCCGAGGTTCATAGTCATCACCCTTTAACGACTCTCGTAGCACTCAATGGACTGATCCGCGACAATATTTTAGGTAAGTTCCTCTTAGTCGAATCAGCACTTTAATTTATAATACAACGAATATATCGAACAGTAACCTTTCGAGTTCACCGGTCCAGAAACAATCCGATGACCCGTGAAACTGTCGTAACACTTCCTGTATAATAAACCTCGTCCAAATGTGTGAATCAACATATATACATTATATGAGTATCTTATTACTACAAGCACTTATTTGTGAAAATGTTCCTTGAACATGGTATCCCCTTGGTATTTGCTAAGCATGTCATGATTACCTACTATTTGACAGTAACGTTGTGACAATCTACTAATAATATCGAAACTTTCATCACTTCAGAAGTTGGAAATACCTTCAGAAACGATGGAAAAAATTTATTTAAATGAAGTTCTTATGAATTTGTTTATTATTTTTGGACAGTGTGATAAAATTATCAGCAGGACATGGAAAGTTCAAAGAAATGTATCCGAATCTACCGCCAATGAACCTCAAAAAATTTATACGAATGTTATCCGGCTTCTTTTGTGAAATGAGGATTTTCACTGCACCAAAAATGACAATTTTTTCTATTGAAAATTCCTTGTCTTGAAAATTTTGATTCATCAGTCCAAATCATTTTATTTTTAAAAAATGGATCTTTTTGAATTCGTACCAATATCATTTCACAAAATTCAACTCTCTGTTGAGGGTATTGAGGCTTCATTGCTTTAATTTTGGTGAATTTGTAATCATGCATGTTATGTCTATGCAAGATTCTTTGAACAGATGAATATTTTAAGCCAAAATCTTCTTCAGCACTTCTTATCGATGACTCCATAAATGCGTGAAAATATGATAGGACATTAATTTGGTTGTCTTCGGAAGTTACGGGCCGATGTACATTTTTTAGTGCTTTTAAAGTTGATCCTAACATTTTGAAATTGTTCTGAATTCGTATAAATTTTTTGAGGTTCATTGGCGGTAGATTCGGATACATTTCATTGAACTTTCTATGTCCTGCTGATAATTTTATCACACTGCCCAAAAATAATAAACAAATTCATAAGAACTTCATTTAAATAAATTTTTTCCATCGTTTCTGAAGGTATTTCCAACTTCTGAAGTGATGAAACTTTCGATATTATTAGTAGATTGTCACAACGTTACTGTCAAATAGTAGGTAATCATGACATGCTTAGCATATACCAAGGGGATACCATGTTCAAGGAACATTTTCACAATTAAGTGCTCATAAGTCCGAAACTTGACAAGTTCGGTATAGGTATGATATACATAGATAAAAAGGAAATTCTATCAGCTTTCCGAATTTGTAATAATATACAGGGTATTCTATTTGAAATAACCAAATTATAGTCACTTTTCCAAGCTAACGAAATAACTGTATTTTTTGACCACCCTGTATTGAAATAACGAACATTAGGCAGAAGTGTAGGAAGAACCTGGGTATTAACAAACTTAATCCGAAATTTTCATATCATTGTATTTTGTAGCTCAAAGATATCAGAGTTTTTAGAGGTCTTGATTTCCGACGAAAAAAAACGAAAATAATTTTTATTTCGAAAACGGTAACAGATAGGTATAGGGAAATATTATGGAAAGTTGTTAGGAAATTGTTGGAGATTCTAAAAATAGTATAATATACAGGTGGTTCCATTTGAAAAATCAAAGTTGCTACTACTTTCTTATAGAAGTGGCAACACCGCATTACGGAAAATATTTTAGTTGGGTAGAGAATGTCCGATTATGCCCTCCATTGAATTTTCAAAGTGATCCGTTGTATGGTTCACCAGAAACGTCTAATGTGCCATCCACCGTGAATCACCCTGTATATATATATATATATATATATATATATATATATATATTCATGATTCATACGTTAACTGTGGATAGGGGCGACTGTGGTGATCACCCCGTATATATATATATATATATATATATATATATATATATATATATATATATATATATATATATATATAATATATATATATATATATATATATATATATATATATGTATATATATATATATATATATATATATATATATATATATATATATATATATATATATATATATATATATATATATATATATATATATATATATATATATATATATATATATATATATATATATATATATATATATATATTCATGATTCATTGGGAAACGGACATACGTTAACTGTGGATAGGGGCGACTGTGGTGATTCTAAAAACCATCTACTTAAATAGTCTTTGCCCCTTTATAACTAAGATACAGGGTGTTTTACCAAATTAAGTCCCTTCGATTGTTTCAGTTTTCTATAAATATGTTTTTGTTCTTTCGTTTTTTAGTTTAATTAGTATAGGTGCATGCACACTAGATCAAATTCTGTACGCATCTAAAATTTCATCCTGAGCCGAATAGAAATTGAGAACTTCCATCAGTTTCTGTACAACTTGATTTATATTTTTATCTGGGTACTTGACTTACAACAATGTTACATTGTTTGTCTTTTTGCTCCATGTCATTAATAATACCTCCAAACTTTTTAGTTTTAGTTTCAAGCATCTCATTTTCTTTTTATGTTATTTTCATCTCATCAGAGATAGTTTAAAATTTCCTTTTATAGTCCTCAAAATTACGGACATATACTGAACGGAGCTCTTCGTTTCATTCAATTCCTGAGTGATATATTCAAGAGCTCCCCTAGTGTTTCCTATAAAAAATATTAAAATTTTCTCACTTAATCTTTTGTCACGTGTTTCACAGCAGATTAAAATGTTTTCTCTATTCACAAATTTTGCCTGAATTCTACAGCTTGGGTGAAAACTAGACTTGCAGTTTACACAGTCTTTCGATGTTACCACAATTTTTTTGCAGTGTATTTTTGATTTATCACTCTCACTTCTCTTCTTTTCCGCTATAACCTATATGTGCCTTTAGATATCAAATATTGAAATAAACGATGCTTAAATTTTTTAAATTATAATACTCTTCATATATTTAGGTAGCTTGTTGAAAAACTTTAATTCTCATATATAGGAACAATTTTCATAAAAAGTTAGCCAATGTTTTAGATACATATTGTTCATACTTCTTGTTTGGTAATCATATTGACAAGCGGGCTATGTGAACAAATTGTGTCTAAAAGAATGAACTAGATTTCTTAGATTTAAAAGCCAGGCGGAGTGAGTACTTAATATTACATTAAAAACTCTCCTGCCTGTCTCTAAAATAAATACTTGTTATAATCCTCAAACTTGTTTTATTCAAAATGAAAACTTTGAAAGTCAGCACTCTTTCCCCCGAAAAATTACACCGTAACTTAATGTTGATTAGAAGCAAGAGAGATAAATAATATTTAGCTAGTGAAATAATTACTCTCTCAAGTGCATAAATAATAGCAAACTACCCAATCTACTATTAATTTCATTTATATTTTTCCAATCTGAATTATCTATATGGATACTGAAATATTTCCAAAATTTTGACAATGATATATTTTCAACCTTTATATATGCTTCTTTAAAAGATCCTTGAGTTCCATGAAACAATATATGGTGAGTTTTTAAGTCGTTCTCAAACAATTTTTCAAGAAATACTCATCAGCATAGTTCTAACCACTTAAGTAGCATTTGTAAGATTATTGCCCGCAACATTAATGTTTGTATCATCCGCATATTTAATAAGTGCATATTTTCACATATTACATTTTGAAGATTTAGAACATAGATGGCAAATCGTAATGTTTTCCATGTTCAGCTTATAAGTAAAGTTCACAAGTATTAATAATATGAACTGTAAGTGTTTTTATATTTGTTCCGAAATTTTTTGTTCGTTACATCTTTTGTAGTGCTCTGTTGTGTTTAATAATGATATTTCATTTAAATTAATTTCATTGTCTTTTTTGCGACATCTCATGAAAACGAAAATAAGGATGGATATTATAACATTCATTTCCTGTTAGACCATAAACCATTATTTTGACGTTAGTTGGTATAAGATATTTTTCGATAACTTCGATATTGTATGTGTTTGATATAATACCTTTAAAAGAAGTAATAACTTGAACGAACTATATGATGACATACGAACTTTGACTTATCAACTTGAATTATTTATTTGAAATCTACCAATTATTTTACTACTTATATTAGATGTAAAAAAAATTCAAAAAGTAATGACACATTGGGACGTATTCATTACATTTCGAACTCCATGCAGAATATGAACTTGTAAAGAATTCAACTGAATTTATTGTTTTTCTTGAAGGAGTAGTTCTGCTAGAATAATAGCCAACGATGATAACAAAAGTACGAGAAGAAGTAGAAGAGAACAGAAGTCTGATAAAATGACGGAGGTAGGAAATAGCAGTCAAGAAAACTCTCCAAATCACCGAAACCAATTTGATGATGAAATTTTTGGTAGTAAGCCAGTAGAGTGTCTTGTATGTTCAGAATATTCAGAAGAAAATGTCAAGTAAGTTTCTCTAATAATAGCCTATATAGTATATACAAATTTCGATATTACACGTTATTTCTAGGTTTCTCTTTAGAGGGCATTACTTATACAAAACATCATGCTAGATGTACGTTAACTCTTTGACTGTTGTTACATGTATGAAAAGGAAATTTCTTCTTGAGTTACAATGTCCATACAAATGCTTTATTTGTATGAAACACATAACCCAAGTATTAATCAATTCAAAATATTATTCACTTATTATTCTGATAGTTAATTGGAATAAATTGTGGTGGTTTTAATAGGCATCTGAAAATAAGAATGCAGCGCCAATGTGGCCAGTCGTAGAACTATAAATATTGACATTGGAATATTTATGTTGTATTTGTTGTGTGTTTATTTGTGTTTTTGAAATATAATTTTACCATAAATATAAAGACTTTTCAGGCTTCTTTAGTGAACAAGTGTGTTACTGTGTATGTATTCTCATTGCTATTGAGGCGGTAGGTGACTATCATCATTTGTTTTGTAGCCAAATTGAGAGAAATCTTAGGTTAGATCATGAGATGAATATCTTAATTCTTTGATTGACTCGTTCAATATGTACTCTGGCAGCTGCTATTTTGGCATTCAACAATGCTTCTTCTGTAGTCAACTGTTTTTTGTCTTTCAAAAATGGTGGCCTGATCAACTTTATTTTAAACTGTTGACAAATATCATCTATCAAGAAACCTTTGTCCACCATAATAGCATCCTGTGAGCTTTCTAACTTTAAAATTAATTCACTTTGTTGGAAAATCGTTTTATCAGATGCTCTTCCCCCGTATGGTTCACTAATATAAATAATTAAACCTCCAGGAGAAACACATGTCATGAATTTCACTGTGTTATTAGATTTATACTGAGAGTAAAACCTGATCCTGCAGCAAAGGCACTTTGGTTTCTGTATAAACATTTATGTACAGTCTAAGATGATTCGAGCATTTTGAAAACTTTCAAAACATTTTGGCATGTTTTTCTGTATTTCAGAATATTCAGGGAATCTTATGACACAATTAAGAACTCTACTCATAATGGGTATCATTTCATAAATATATTTTTGGCGTAATTCTTGTGAAATGCCAAATAAAAGAGATAATGTCACATATGTAAGGTCACATTTCAATTTTCTCAATACTAAAACAATTCGCTGTTTAATTGTTAATCTATGTGACCGTTGATCACTGTAAACAGATTGTACTGCTTTTACTTTGTATCTAATAGTTTTATATTATTGAGACCAGTGAAACTGTTTAGAGCACTATCTGTATTTATCAGATCACACAAAGTAGAGACTTTAGGAGTATTCCTCTTTCCCTTCTACACAAACACGGTATTTATCACCAGCTGGAGGAAAAGCGTGGAAATTCACATTTGAACATTTCTTTTCCCAGGAAGAACACTGAGGAACTGAACAATAACGATTCGAACGACTCATAGCTTTCAAAATGATTGCAAATAATAAATATTTGTGAAGAATCACACAAAAATAAACACAAAACGTAAGAACTATGTCAAGATTTTTAGTTATTCTGATTGTCACCAGGCGGCGTAGCGCTTATTTTGATTAGTCTATAGTATATTTGATATACAGAAGCGCAAAATGAATTAATCAGCAATCAAATTTAAAATTAGAAGTGTGCATATCCAAATTAATGAAGAAGGGTGGCTGAATTTACATGCATTGTGTTTGGGCTGAGGATCTGATGTCCCCTAATACAGTGGGTTTATCTAGTGTACGTAATTACTCTGGGACGGATAAATATTGTTATATATTATATTATTATATTCGTGAGGGCGTTGTGGACTGTATATTTGTGGTGGTAATTGATTCCGCTAGTTGATTTAACAAATATTTACACTACATCAATTACAATACTTGAGAGTTGTACAAAAACTAAAGTTAGAGAGATTGATGAGATACAAGTGTTCACTTGAGGGTGGTTGTGAGATTCTAAGCTAAGTACAGTGGCGGCTCGTGAGGTTTTGGTTTAAGGAGGCTACAAGAGGTGTTAAAAAATACACCATAGGCGAAAATTTTTAGGATTTCAAGGTCAACCGCCTTATAATTTAAAGAAAATCAAAGTGAAACAAGCACCCTAAGCTATTAATTTGTTTTCACTTTCGAGTGTCTACCTTGAGACCTACAACTTCTATTTACAATATTCACAAAAACTCTTCTCAGCCAATTAATCAATTCATCTATTCATCAAATTTTTTTTTCACAAAATAGGTACCTACCTACCTACTTAACGAAGTTGTTAACAGCTGGTGAGAGCAAATAAAAAGTTATTATATATTTTTGAAGATTAGCGGGATTCTGCGATATTTAACGTTAGCAAAATGATCTATAATATTCTCATAAAATTTTTTGTCTTTCGCCAAAAGTTTTACCAATTCCTTTTCAATAGGCAACAAACTAATATTTTTCAAACGATCCTGGCTCATTGAATTTCGTAAATAAGTTTTAATTCTCTTAAGAGTGGAAAACGAGCGCTCTACGGAAGCCGATGTCACCGGGATAGAAACAATTAGACATAAGAGTTTATAAACTTGGGGTAAATCTTGATTCAAATCATTATCATAAAGGTATTTAATAGTCCTCACATGATTTTCATTTTGCCCCAAAATTTCATTGTCATTATAAACAACACACAGTTCACTTTTTATGGCCACCTTATCAAAAAAAGTGTATTTTGGACATAAATTTTCCAAAAGGTTATCTGGAAAATTTGCCGAAAATCCGGTTAACAAATTTTTATTGAGTAAGTCGAAGAAATGCAGTTCTTTCAAATCAGAGAACCTTATTTCTATTTGACCCCTAATAGTATCCAAAGTTTCATAAAATATTTGCTTATAGGGAAGCTCCATATCTGCGTAACTGAATTTCTTTCGTTTTGGGCTAAATTGAGTCGTATCATCAGTAGTTTGAAATATAGAAAATAGTTTTTTAAAATAAACTTCTGCACGAAATTCTGAAATTTTTTCCAAAAGAAACTTGAGCCGATTTCGTGAGTAAATTACATCTGAAAACTTGTGCTGTAAGATTTGAAAAACTATTTCTGTTTGTTCAAAAATTAATTTTAAGATGTTTAAAAAATATATAAATTCCTTATCTTGTAAGTAAGATATTAATCCGCGTGCTGTATTTAAAGTTACTTTATCGGTGAAAAATTCCTCACTTTCAAGTAGGTATAGAATTAAATCCTCAAATCCTATGCGGCCCCAAACAGAGACATTTTCACTAGTAAAAAGTAAACACTGCCAACAAAATAATTTATTTTTTACCTGTGATCCGGTTAGGCAAGGATGTCTCTCATAATTCCTTGTATTAAAACCGCGGTTTTGTTGTCTGTTACGCTGCACCAAATTGTTTAATTCAGGGGTAGGTCGCAATGTTTTTATCAAAACTTTATCCTCATAACTTAGTGCACTAAAGTTATAGGATAACAAATATTCCACTAAGTCACCATTGAAATTTTTGAAATTAACTTCAGTAACCAAACTCATTTTAAAACAATACGCGAGCAATATAAGTAAACACGCTGCCATTAGTAACTACGATCACACTACGATTCAAGTAATGCTTTCCAACGAATTCACTCGATGTCACGCGAAATTCTATAGTTGTGATTGGTCGACATTGTATGAGACTGGGTTCCTATCTGTGTTGCCATTTACATGTGTTTTGCTTTTCTATTGCAATGAAGTATTCATTCGGAGTATTTGCACCGTTGTTTGCTTTTCTGTGGCAGGCATAATGAACGTTGAGAATATACCTTTCTAAGCCTCCGTAGCGTTGCCACAAATCTTGAAATGAATGAAATGCAGTAAATGTAAATACCTTCTATCTTAATTAATAAATTATATTATATAATGTAGGTTAAAAGGAAGGTAGGTGCATAAAATAATATGATTTTGATTAATATGAATATGCTGAATGCTGACTATTCAATATAATATATTAGTGATACACGGAATATTATTGAGGAGGCTTAGCCTCCTTATCCTCCTTTGACTAGCCGCCCCTGATATATACATATATATATATATATATATATATATATATATATATATATATATATATATATATATATATATAGCTTATATATAATACTTAGCCTAAGTATCCTTTCATCGTATACCCGAGGTAGGCGCTGCGGTAGGGTAACGGAAACATCCTGTGTTAGAGTAAGACATGTAAAATCGTAGGGGTCTGATGATATTGTGCAAAGTGGGCGCGAGTTCAAAATGTTCTCAATTTGTGACAACACAGTATAGAGGATTTCGAATGTCAAAACTGGATCTTCTACTACTCGCCAAAGTCCACCCCAGTGAGTGCTGTTTGGGGGAAAAAATTTCCAATGAGTTTCACTGTTGGAAAGATAGTCCTGAAGGAAGGTTTTGACCGAAGTAGCCTTGAAGTATTTGTAAATTTCATGCAATTTGTTACTCGCGCTCTTAAAATTTGTGCCATTGTCACTGAATATTGTCGTTGGGTTACCACGTCGAGCTATAAATCGTCTCAGTGCCAAAATAAATGCTTCTGAGGATATAAAAAAAATAAATAAATAAAGTATTTCTTTATTTGCTTATCCTTAAACAGTAAATTACATTACTGGCATCAGGGCCTACTAATACATTTAGAGAAACTAGAAAACACAGAGTATATTCAATCTAATAACAATAATAATAAAAAAAAATGTGAGAGACGAATCTGGAGAACCATGCAGTTCAAATTGGAGAAAATCCAACAAATCTTCAGTTCGGATAGTACTGGAAGATTTTTAGTGAAATGTATCCACTGTTTGTTTAATTCAGGTGGAAAATCGTCATCCCATTCAACTTTACTGCACCAAATATTTTTCCAAGAATTACTACTGGGTCTATGAGCCCCAAAATATCGAACATTTGGGCGACAGTTGAAAGAACTTGTCGTTTTCTTGCCAAGGAATAGATATTCAATGTTAATGGGACTGATATATTTAATTCATTAGTTTCACGGTTCCATGAAATGCCTAACACTTTAGTAGATGTAATTTCGGTGTTCAAGTCGAGAATATTAAGTTCCTTTTGTTCAGCTGGTATATAATTCATTATTGATATGTTATTAAAAATCTAATTATTCAAGTGAAAATTAAGAGAACGCAACATTTCTGTGAGTTCAGAGTACAATTGATTTAACTCAGTTTGAGTGTTGGCTCTACCCAATCTTTCATCTACATAAGAGGGCGTTAGATGCTAAGGGAAAAGTTAATTTTTCGTCAGTATATAATTGACTTAAACATCTCGCTGGCGTAAGTTTCACTATATAGAAATAATTAGGTTCTCTATTTTACAAGAAAGGATAGTCGACATGTTTCGAGTTATGGACTCATTATCAAGACTAACTACCGGAGAGTATTACAATCTAATTTTATAAAACAGACAGGTAATATCTGAAAATCAATTCATTCGTTCATACATAGGTTGTTTACTATTCCATTACCGGAAACAAATTTTCAAATCGAGGCTAATACAATAAAATTATTAGCTACCAATAACGGTTACGATGAAAGTCATATCGATAAGCCCAATAAGAAAAAACAAATAAAGAACCTATTGCATTCAATATAACCCACGTCAACGATTAATGAAGAACAAAAATTTCTAAGAGACTATCGAAAAATAACCTAAAAATAATTTTCAAAATTACCGATAATTTTGCATGACAGCGTGTTGTCAAAAAACTGCAAGAGTCCTTTTTCATTTTTGGAGAAAGAGCCCGACACCGAAGGTGGAGTGGAGGAGGAACTCTTTCTCCAAAATATGAAAATGATCGAATGCAGTTTTTTAAAGACAACGCGCTGGAATACGAATTTATTCTGTTATTTTGATGCACGAGTGTAATTTGGGGGAATATTTCCCGAATAAACTTTCAACTTGTCAAACTGACGTTAGTAATTCATAAATTCTCAGCTTGTCATCAAAAAACGTAATATGAACTATGCTACTATGCAATTATCGGTCTACAATGCAATTATCGCAGTGCTCTTTCGCTTTCTACAATCCAATTATAGCTGTAATTTTCGATAATTGCATTCCATTTACAAGGGATTTTTGACAGGAGGGAAATATTCGGAATAATTTTAAGGGCAGTTCAAAACTGACGTAAAACAGTTCTATTAAAATCAAACCATCGAGATGCAAGATGAGATATGTAAGTCCCGTTTAAGCCGAAGAAACAATTAGGTGAAATAAATTAAGAGCCTACAATAACCTCCGGATAATTATCGCTGCGGACTAGAACCAATAAGGCTTCTGTATTAAGAGTTCTTCATGAACAACTGTTGCATCCATACTATTACCCACAAGTTCCAGAGTTGTTACCAGACGATTTACCGTTAAGAGGTAACTTCTCATAATATTCATTTTTCGGGTAACGAAATTCCTCCTTTTAGAAGGGCAACGTATTATCAACATAATTTTAAAATAACATACATATTAATAGTGTGTGTGTGTGTGTGTGTGTGTGTGTGTGTGTATGTGTAATGCCTTACTCTTTCTCTCAATTAGGGTACTGGTTGAAGTCGTGAACGCTGGAGAGGTGTATCGAAACACTATGATTAACCTTTTTTTCAGTCAGTACAAACTGATATTAACTTTTCGTAATCCCATACTGTTATTTTGATTTAACGGTATTCAGATTGAGTTGAAAAGTCAGTTTTAACGGCCGCAGGCCGTTATAATTTCATAACGGCCGGCGGCCGTTAAGAAATCACTTGTTCAAATATTTATTTCAAAACATCATTCTGCTTACAATAACAACATTGAAATCTTGGTCCACAGCGAGTTGGGAGAATAAACCTCTGATTATCATTTCGCATAGGCTAATAATACATCTTCATTAACCACCTTTACATTCTTGCTTTTACGCTACATTTCAAAATTTTCATATTCTTTTTGATATCGCTCTTGAGTTATTTTCGGCAGTTAATCAACACTCGCTGCACTGCACATGATTCTCCCAATATTTCTAAAGGAATTTGATTTTGTTCCTCAATTTCATCAATTTCATCCATGGTCGTCGTTAAAGCGAACTTGAGAACACAAAAAACTGACGTTGTTTATAAAACTGTCAAACTGTTCCATGACAACAGAGTGCACGACGTTGGGATTTTTCTTTAGAATTGCGAGGTACGGGGTTTTTTCATTCTTCGGAATCAAAATATAATCTTTCAACGGGATTACGAAAAATTTTTAACGACACACGGCCGATACGCAAATAACGGATTCGGTTAGTTATAACAATATCCAACCTCATCCGTTATTTGCTACATATCGGCCTTGTTACGTTAATAACTATTGTTACATATAACGTTCAAATAAACGAAAATCTCTGATAAGTCCCTCCATTCTGAGTGATCTCTTCTCTTTTCTCTCTTCTTCGCCAGCTACTCCATCGCTTCGTAAACCGACTGTAACTGAAAATCACAATGCAGCTAACGATTCCTACAGAATGAGCACTTTATATATATATATATATATATATATATATATAAATTTTTTAGAGGACTAGACTATATATACCGTACTCGTTTTGTGTACCAACAAACTATAATTTTTATAATTCACAATATGAAATTTTGTCAACTTTTTATGCATAATTTATTTCTGAAAAATATGAAATCATCTAGCGTTTGTATTTTAGGCTGGAACCCTGTAATCATAAACCGGCTTGTGAGGACTGTTCGTCTAGAATGAAAAAATGTCTCCAGTGTGGTAGCGTTGTCCATAAACGAATCACAAAAGATGGTCGAATAATACCAGCAAAAAGTCGTCAACCAAGTGCAGAACGGATGCGCTATCTAGAGTCAAAAATTGCTGAAATCGAGGAAAGTCACGCTTGTAGTATATGTATGGAAAGAAAAAGAAACGTTGTTTTTCTATGTGGACATGGTACTTGCTCTAAATGTGCGGACACTTTAAAAACTTGCCACATGTGCAGAAAGACTATTACTAAGAAAATTCCTATTTATTGAGGTTGAGCTTTTGGTGTGTTTAAATTTTGAAAATGTAGTCATTTGTGTTTATTTGAATAATATTTGTTAGTTTAGCTTTAAATATTTATATTCGCACCAAGAAAGTGATTAAGAAATATATTCGTATATTTCTCATTTCCTTATACAGTGCTTTTTACCATTCAAGTCTATCAATATTAATTTATTTAAAATCACCTTTGCTATGTTTTAAATATTCTGGAATCAGATAAAATACATCTTTCAGATTCCTTTTACAAAATAGTTTTGTTAAATTCAATTATTTATATTTTTTCAACAGATATATTTGAGCGCATATGGTTTGGTATTCATATAGTATAGAGTAAATAGTGAAAAAATGGATTGAAACTAAAAAATATATTTTGCAGAAAAACATTTTCTCTGTGAATGGAGTCATCTAGTATAGTTCCAAAGTTCTAATACAGGATTTGTCTTTTGAAGAAGTTGTCAAACTAATCTGAGTGATTTTGAATGAAACTATGGAGGGTAGAGGTAAGGAGGACCATCTCTGTGTATGAAAAAGTGTCCGTCAAAAATCGTCAAATTGGTGGCGCCACAATAGCAAGTGGGTACATTTCAAATGACGCGCTGTTGTCATATTGAAGTCGTTTTTACTTTTATTTACCTCATTAACAAATTCTTGTAGAAGACTAATAAATTATAAGGAGTGTTTAAATTGCGCTTCAGTTTCAGTTTTAAGAGTGCCATATTTGTTTTTAATACATGTAGGCAACGCATGACTCGCGACTTCATCGTGACACAATTTTGCTAACGCAATGTGTTGAAACACTAGGTTGTGTTAGTGTCATTGTTTCAACACCCAATATTTCACTGTGTTACCCAGGCCTATTCCCGACACTTAAAAACCAACAGATTCATCGTACTCTGTAGATTTAGGTTCAATGTTATGCGCATCTTTTATGGCGATTTGAATATCACGATGAGTCGATTACAGAAGAGTGGCATTTTTGGACTAGTAGGTATCTTGAAAAAATTTTGGAAGACGAACTGAGTTCTATGGAAAGAAAATACAGTGACTCAAAAATAAACTAATTCAATAAACTAATAAATAAGATAATAAAAGCACCCATTCAAAAAAAACTACATAACCTAGCTTTCAAACTTCAAAATCCCAATTACAAAAGTTGGCAACAGCGCGGTGTGGAATCCCTTCCTATTTCATGCTCTCTTGCTATTCTGGCGCCACTCTGGAGGGGTTTGGAACTGCAATTTGCAGTTTACAACTGGACACTTTTGCGACTGTTTTCCAATATGAGATGGTCCTCCTTACCTCTACCCTCCATAAATGAAACCAATAAGATATCTGTACAGTTATTCTAACGAACGAATAATGGTAGTTAATGAAACCAGAGTTCGACTAAAAGTTAATAACTGCCAAAATTCTTACTTAATGATGAATCTATCCCAGATTCAGAAATTATTACGGTAGTATCATAACGATAGTTTTGTATATATCTCAAAGTTATTGAAACAATGGTTAAAAATAACAATTTACACTTTTATTTATTAATTAAATGTGTAAATTGTTATTTTAAACCATTGTTTTAATATGTTTATTAAATTAAACCAAGTATCGGCCCAATCAATCCAAAATATCTCAAAGTTATTTGAATCCATTGAATCTTCACTTCAAGAAAATATAATTGATTTGTACCGGGTGTCTGATTAAGAGAGTCGCGCGGCTGTATCTCACAAACTATACGTCGTAGAGACTTTGCGGCGGTAAAAAATTTTATAACCAAAGTGGCCAACAGAAAATCCTGGAAATTATTTTCAGGTTTCTAAGATGACCGCCAGGGGGCGTAACCGACATCTGAAACTTTTAAAGTAATTTTTTTCTGAAATTCATCTAGCGAATATACCAAAAAAATATTTTCTGTTTAAAGCTGAGCTTCATTCGAGTCATTTTTATTTGACACTTTTTGACGTATCTATTGAAATGAAGTGGGGGGGGTTGATTCAATGTTTTTTTGAATAAACAGCTGTAACTCCTGAACGACTGAATGAATTTCAACAAAGTTGATCTCGTTGGGAAAAGCATTTATTGCTTCATCGAAAACATTTTATCTGTGGTCTGTCAAATTTTTAGTTATGCCGGTAGAAAGCGTTTTTTGATATAATAAACTACTAATTTCTCTAAAAAATTAAATGCAATAACATAACTTTTTTTCCTTAAAAATGTATTGTGATGATGCCAAAATAGGCTAGTGAAACCCGTATCTCGATACCTTATTCCTAGCCTAAAATATCGAAGAAAGAAAATTTAGTTATCATATGATTCAAAAAGATGCCATTACACCGGTATTTATTTTCATTTATTTGTATTTTTTCCAAGAATCAATGATGAAACTCAATAATTTCATGATTTTCAAAAAATAACATTCTCATTTCAAAAACTTCAAAAAAAATCGAGTGGGAGCATAATAACCAATGTAATAATATGCAAGTGCAATGTAGTCAGTATATGAAGAGCAAGCCATGGAGGAAAATCATATGCCTACAATCAACTTGTCAACAAATACTAAAATTATACATATAGTGGCAGTTTAATGAGTTTTTGTGGCACACAGAAGTAAGGATTGATAAAGATTGAAATACATTTTACAAACAATGAAGCAGTTGATATCACTGACGGTTTATTTTGAAATTCTTCAAAATGTGGCATTGGCACAAAGAATATACAGTGCTCTATATTCGGCGTCTACGCCATGCGATAATTTTTCCGCGTTTAGTCCGAAATTTGCGTAATACTGGCAGCTTCGACCCTATAAATTTAAGATGAAAATTCTCTATTTTCTTCAAATATGCCCAACAAATTCTCGCATGGCGTAAACGCCAATTTGGAAATCGAGTTCTATATAATCTTTGTGCCATTGCCGCATTTTGAAAACTTTCAAAATATGCCGCAAACATATCAACATCTTAATTGTTCGTAAATGCATTTCAATAGTTTTCAGTCCTAATGTGTGCCACAAAAACTCATTACACTGCCATTATAAGTTCATTTTCAATATTTGTTGACAAGTTGATTTTAGGCATTTATTTTTCCTTCATGGCCTTCTCTTCTTATTCTGACTACCTTCTTGCACTTTCGCAAATCATATTTATTGATTATTATGCCCCTAAACGATTTTATAAAATTTTTTTGAACTAAGAATAGTAGTACCTATATGATTATTATGGAATGATGAAATTTCATCATTGATTCTCGGAAAAATATAGATTAATGAAAATAAATACCGGTGTGATGGCGTCTTTTTGAATCATATAACTAAATTTTCTTTTTTCGATATTTTAGGCTAGGAATAAGATTCGAGATACGGTTTTCACTAGCCTATTTTGGCATCATCATAATACATTTTTATGGAAAAAAGTTATGTTATTGCATTTAATTTTTTAGAGAAATTAGCAATTTTCTGTTATTATATCAAAAAACGCTCTCTACCGGCATAACTAAAAATTTGACAGACCGCAGATAAAATGTTTTCGATGAAGCAATAAACGTTTTTCCCAACGAGATTAACTTTGTTGAAATCCGTTCAGTCGTTCAGGAGTTACAGCTGTTTATTCAAAAAACATTGAATCACCCCCCACCACTTCATTTCAATACATACGTCAAAAAGTGTCAAATAAAAATAACTCGAATGAAGCTCAGCTTTAAACAAAAATTTTTTTTTGGTATATTCACTAGATGAATTTCAGAAAAAAATCACTTTAAAAGTTTCAGCGGTTACGCTCCCTGGCGTCCATCTTAGAAAGCTGATAATAATTTCCAGGATTTTCTGTTGGCCACTTTGGTTATAAAATTTCTTACCGTAAGTCTCTACGACGAATAGTTTGTGAGATACAGCCGCGTGCCTCTCTTAATCAGACACCCGGTACGTGAATGTTTAGTTTTTTATTTTGGGCATCCTGGGTGCGTCTTGTGAATATTAATTTTATTTTTGATTATTTGATTTCTGTTCTATCGGCAAGTATAATTTCACTAACATATTCACGTTAAGCATTTAAACCCAAAGATAGTTTCGAAATAGTCGTTTTTCAGTGTTGTCACCAATTCTTTTTTTTTTAAGATTTTTAGATCGTCTTACCTGCATTTGTTCCTACCTTAGAATCTGGGATATTAAGTTAATTGAATTTGAATTGTGTATTTTCAGTATAATAATACAGTATCAACTTTGTGAGTCAAGACTTTATTGACAGTTTTAATTTGAATTTTATATAAAATATTAACGTATAAAGTATACACTAAACTTTCAATATTATTCAAAATCATATTTGTTCTAGAGGTAAATCTTGAAATAATAAAGCATCACTACAAATTGATAATATCTTCCGAGTTTTTGTTATAGTTTTATTAGTTTACCAAAAAAATGTATTCTCTATAAATAATTCTGCATGTTCTAAAACCCAAAATGCAACCATCAGATATTAAATTGTATCAGTCGTATACGAGATGTGTCAAAAAAATGATTTTTGAGCAACAGTAAAGTTCCTTTATTTCGAAAATTTTTGAAGGGAAAAGATGCTAAGGATTAAAAATAATTTTCAAGACTTCAATATAGTTTATTTACAATAAAAAAAAAATCCCTGCGATAACACTGAAAGTTTAAGTCTGAACATTAATGCAGAATTAATCAAGGATCTTTAATGGCTGAACATGGACTTTCATTGTTGTCGCAGAGAATTTTTTTTAAATGTAAACAAACAATATTGAATATTAAAAAATTAGTTTTACTCCTTAACATCTCCCTATAAAAACTTTCGATGTGGCCAAAAATAAAAGTAATTTACTCTCGAAAAATTATTTTTTTGACAAACCTTGTAAACGACTGATACAATATCTGATAGTTGAATTCTTGGTTTAGTCCAGTCAATGACGGTAAAAAAAGTATAAACTGTGTATTTATCCCATACAGCACCGATTTGTATGAAAATTTGGATTGAGGTTCTACTAACCATCTAAGTCAAAGTCTATCCTGTGCCGGGGGTTGCTTTTTCTCTGGGGGTGGATGCGACCCCTTATTGGGGATGAAATATTTTTCATTAAAAATAAGTACGGAAATCGATAAATTGACTAATTCTAAGCAACTTTTGTTTCATGGAGTTTTTTCTGAAAGTCAATACTTTCCGACTTATTCGCGACTGAAATTTTCGGTTTTCAGCCAAAAAAACCACGGTTTCTTTTTCGTGAATAACTGGAAAAATATGCATTTGATGGAAAAACCTGTAGAGAGCAAAATTATAGCTTATAAAAAAACAAAGAAAATCGTGTATTTATGATGTATTCTGTTCCAATACAAACGGAATTATTGATTGTCGAAAGTTGATTGGTATTTACCACTATGTGTACTCATCAATATACTAATATACATATTCTAATTTTTACAGAAATGTGCTTTTGGTTTTTCCCATAACTCGCTTAGTTTTCAAGCAATCAAGTCCTTCAAAACATTCTGTAGGTTTTCTAAGGAGCTATAAGCTCATCTAAATAATTTTTTTTCAGATCTTATTTTTAAAAACGTTCATGCTAAAAGGGCTAAAAAAGGTACTTTGCGCGAACACTCGCAAGATTGAAATGGCCATATCTTACTTAATTTTTATCCTATGAAAAATATAATAAACGCCAATATTTTCAAATAAGAAAAACATTCAATTTCGTACTCCACAAAATTTTGCGTATCATCAATAGTTTTTGAGTTATTTTGAAGAAGAGGCGATTTTTACTAAATTACGAAAATGATTTTCTTTCTTCAAACTCAATTTTTTTCAAAAAAAAGTACTTTGAACTGGTCAAACATTCAGAACGTATTACGAAAACATAAATGAAGTGAATTGTAAAGTGGCAACGTTTTTTTTTCAAATAGGGTGGAAGAGAGGGTGAGATTTTCACTATTTTTTTCCAACGAAAAAATAGGAATCGACATTATTCTCTTTATAGCTCGCTTAGTTTTGATGCTAGGAACTTTAATAAAAAATGAAAATAAAGGTTTTTTAAAGGACTTTGAAAAAAGTTTTATGAGTCTTCGAAAAATGCGTTGGTTGTTGGTTATTGTACGTAGAAACTTTCCATTTTGGCGATTGAAAATACCAGTCAACATTCAACAAGTAATAATTCCGTTTGTATTGGATCTGCATACATCAATAATACACGATTTTCTTTATTTTTTCATAAGCTATAAATTTGCTTTTCACATTTTTTTCGATAGAATGCATAATTTTCCAGTTATTCGCGAAATGAATCTGAAAACGTGGTTTTTTTTTGCCTGAAAACCGACAATTTCAGTCGCGAATAAGTCGGAAAGTATTGACTTTCAGAAAAAACTTCATAGAACAAAAGTTGCTTAGAATTAGTCATTTTATCGATTTCCGCAATTATTTTCAATGAAAAAATTTTCATCCCCAAGAAGGGGTGGCATCCACCCCCAGGGAAAAAGCAACCCCTGCCACAGGGTAGACTTTGAAATAGATGGTAAGTAGCCTAAATCCAATTTTTTATGAAAATCGGTGCTGTATACATACACGGGAAAATGGTCGCGTGACTGGACTATTATAAGTTCTTCAAAACATTAAGAATAGGAGAAAATAATCTGGCTTTTAATATTAGTTCAATTGAAATGTACATTTGCAATTTCTATATATAATTATATCAGATCAAAAAAAATATTGGCAAATATTCCAGACAAAAAAATATATATGTGTTTTATTGTTATTCACTTGTCTTTATCATGACATTTTCGACTTTCTCAAAACTAAAGGATTGAAATTAATTTGGCATTTTTGAACACTACGAAAACCATGTTTCATTGAACTTTTCGACTGTAGCCGTCTTCAAGTACTAATAACATCATGCTGTTCAGTTCAATAGTGTTTATTTATACATATATATATATATATATATATATATATATATATATATATATATATATATATATATATATATATATATATATATATATATATATATATATATATTTATATTTATATATATATGTATATAAACACTATTGAACTGAACAGCACGTTATTAGTACTTGAAGATATATATATATATATATATATATATTATATATATATATATATATATATATATATATATATATATATATATATATATATATATATATATATATATATATATATCTTCAAGTACTAATAACGTGCTGTTCAGTTCAATAGTGTTTATATATATATATATATATATATATATATATAGATATATATATATATATATATAGATATATATATATATATATATATATGTATATAAACACTATTGCATTGAACAGCACGTTATTAGTACTTGAAGACGAAAAGTTCAATGAAACATGGTTTTCGTAGTGTTTTGAGATTCAACAAGCCTGTTATTGGTAATAATTATCAAGAGATTAGAAATAGTTCACATGCAACAACAATTCGAATAAATAATAATAATATATATATATATATATATATATATATATATATATATATATATATATATATATATATATATATATATATATATATATATATATATATATATATATATATATATTATTATAATTATTATTTATTCGAATTGTTGTTGCCTGTGAACTATTTCTAATCTCTTGATAATTATTACCAATAACAGGCTTGTTGAATCTCAAAAAACTCTATTTTATTAAAAAGTTTTGAAGCCACGAATGTCGTGACGAAACGTCAACTTTTTAATAAAATCGAGTTTTTTGAGATTCAACAAGCCTGTTATTGCTAATAATTATCAAGAGATTATATATATATATATATATATATATATATATATATATATATATATATATATATATATATATATATATATATATATATATATATATATATATTCTTTGTGCATTTTTTACTATGAAACGAAATAGGGGCTAAAAATTTGCTGAAATGAAACCGTTTATGAAAATCCATTGGGAATTGTGAATGTGGATATTGTAAAGTGAAATGAAGTACTAATATTCTGAAATGGAAATATTTATTCATTCAAGTCAATTAAAAAAAATAATTAGATATGTTTCTAATAGTTCAATTCAGTAACAAAATATTCTCTAGAGCTTGAATATTCCTTCCAAGTAATGAACGCTAATGAAGATCAATAGGATAAAAATCAATATTTGTAATATTCCATGAAATTCACTAGGTTTAAGAACCAATATTAGAGAGTACATTTATAAAGGCATATTTTAAGAATAGTTTAATGAAAAGATGCCATTGTTTTGACAATTGCTCTATATATAAAATGTAGTTACCTATCTTATTACAGAGATCAAGTAACTAATCATTCTTGACAAATGAAACATATATTCTAGTAGTCGAAAATTGAATTCGATCAGTATATATTAAATATTCAACAAAACAGACACATTTCTATTCACAATTATCTACACTTCATTAAAAATTCCAACAGGGTGATTTATTGAATTTGTGAAGTAGCAAATTTATATTTACACATAATTGTTTACAAAAATTGCAATATTTCCAATCCATTAAGTTGTAAGATAATTTTTTGTTTCTATAGAAATCCTTCAATCTTTTCAGAAACCTAGAAATCTGCAAGTAATTAGTGCAATATTACATGAATAGTGTAATATTACATGATAAAATAATCTGAGTAAATAAATAAAAAAGTTCTTCAGGTTGAACTAATCTAATCTCTTTTCCAATTATATTGTATCATAACAAAGTTAAACATATTCAAATTTTTTGATACCAAAGTGAATAAAAAGCCATACAAGTAAGTTGGCGAGAGCAACATTCAAAATAACGTATAATGTACTTTTCCTTTTCTTAAGAGGTTTATCTCTAGGGTATATTATATAAAATATGATAAATACTTTAAGGTTGTTCAGTCATATTCAGGTACTAAAAGATAATATGAAGCATATTTCAATGCCTTATTGCTCTTAACTTTTTAAGCAACTTCAATTTGTTGTTATTATTTTAATCATGTCTAATAAATATTTCACTAAATTATTTAAAAAAATTCTGTGAAATATTTAAATATTCAATGACCTCATTGAATATTTAAATATTCTACAGAATTTTTTTCAATGAGCTCATCGAATATTCAAATATTTTACAGATTTGTTTTTAATGATTTACTGAAATATTTATACTTTATTTAAAATTATTTAAAAAAATTCTGTGAAATATTTAAATATTCAATGAGCTCATTGAATATTTAAATATTCTACAGAATTTTTTTCAATGAGCTCATTGAATATTCAAATATTTTACAGATTTGTTTTTAATGATTTACTGAAATATTTATACGACTTTATTTAAAATTATTTAAAAGAATTCTGTGAAATATTTAAATATTCAATGAGCTCATTGAATATTTAAATATTCTACAGAATTTTTTTCAATGAGCAAATTGAATATTCAAATATTTTACAGATTTGTTTTCAATGATTTACTGAAATATTCATACGACTTTATTTAAAATTATTTAAAAAAATTCTGTGAAATATTCAAATATTCAATGAGCTCATTGAATATTTAAATATTCTACAGAATTTTTTTCAATGAGCTCATTGAATATTCAAATATTTTACAGATTTGTTTTTAATGATTTACTGAAATATTTATACGACTTTATTTAAAATTATTTAAAAAAATTCTGTGAAATATTTAAATATTCAATGACCTCATTGAATATTTAAATATTCTACAGAATTTTTTTCAATGAGCTCATCGAATATTCAAATATTTTACAGATTTTGTTTTTTATATGATTTACTGAAATATTTATACTTTATTTAAAATTATTTAAAAAAATTCTGTGAAATATTTAAATATTCAATGAGCTCATTGAATATTTAAATATTCTACAGAATTTTTTTCAATTAGCTCATTGAATATTCAAATATTTTATAGATTTGTTTTTAATGATTTACTGAAATATTTATACGACTTTATTTAAAATTATTTAAAAGAATTCTGTGAAATATTTAAATATTCAATGAGCTCATTGAATATTTAAATATTCTACAGAATTTTTTTCAATGAGCAAATTGAATATTCAAATATTTTACAGATTTGTTTTTAATGATTTACTGAAATATTCATACGACTTTATTTAAAATTATTTAAAAAAATTCTGTGAAATATTCAAATATTCAATGAGCTCATTGAATATTTAAATATTCTACAGAATTTTTTTCAATGAGCTCATTGAATATTCAAATATTTTACAGATTTGTTTTTAATGATTTACTGAAATATTTATACGACTTTATTTAAAATTATTTAAAAAAATTCTGTGAAATATTTAAATATTCAATGAGCTCATTGAATATTTAAATATTCTACAGAATTTTTTTCAATGAGCTCATTGAATATTCAAATATTTTACAGATTTGTTTTTAATGATTTACTGAAATATTTATACGACTTTATTTAAAATTATTTAAAAAAATTCTGTGAAATATTTAAATATTCAATGAGCTCATTGAATATTTAAATATTCTACAGAATTTTTTTCAATGAGCTCATTGAATATTCAAATATTTTACAGATTTGTTTTTAATGATTTACTGAAATATTTATACGACTTTATTTAAAATTATTTAAAAAAATTCTGTGAAATATTTAAATATTCAATGAGCTCATTGAATATTTAAATATTCTACAGAATTTTTTTCAATGAGCTCATTGAATATTCAAATATTTTACAGATTTGTTTTTAATAATTTACTGAAATATTTATACGACTTTATTTAAAATTATAACAACAAATTGAAGTTTCTTGAAAAGTTAAGAGCAGTAAGGTATTAAAATATGCTTGATTTTATCTTTTCGTACCTGAATATGACTGAACATTTTGAAAGTATTTATCATATTTTATATAATACCCCATAGAGATAAACCTTTTAAAGAAACGGAAAAGTACAAGTTTTCATGTATAATATATAGTTGTGTTTTTAATTGATTTATTGTTAAAGGTTTCATCCTCACTACATAAAAGTTATACACCTTTAAAATTCATTCACATGTATTTGATACTTTTTTTTATCGAAAAATAAATATTGTAAAAATGAGGTTGAGAAAATACAGTTGAAAACAATTAGATTCTTAGATGGAATTCTGATGAAATTCATAATTCACTAAACGAACATAAAAAGTTAATATAAATAATTATTTAATAATTTTTTCAAATACAAACAGACCCGGAAAATTGTTTTATACCCTCAAGAAATACATAACAACAGTTCGCATTCAACTCGAAGAACAGTTATAATAAACTTACTCCAAGATAATAAATAATTGAAACTGACAAAGTAATTCTAAGCTCAACATATCAATAATAATATAGGCCAAGCTACAGAGATTTTTTCATGTAAAAAGTGTTAGAAGGAAACCAGCTCCGCCATTGTGTGTAAAATAGTTCCACATGGTATAGTGATATGTTTTTCACTCGACTTTATTATTTATGTCTTTGTTATTAACAATTTAGCAAAAAATTTAGTTTTTTGCTTATAAAATTGAAACTATCAGAGTAATCGTGATGATGTCAATAGACTTATTGTAGAAAATGAAAAGACGAAAAAAAAGAGGTCGGACGGCTCAATCAGACCCTCAGTCTAAGGGAAAATTGGAAAAAAAAACCGTCCAAAATGCAGTTTTTTCAAAAGTTCATAACTCCGTTATTTTTTGAGTTGTAGCGTAGATCCTCCGATTAGTATTATTTATCAAAATAAACTTTATTTGTGCGAAGAGCAGGAACTGTCCGATGCATAGTTTTTGATCTCTGGCCATTTGATTATGTTACTATGCAATTTTCCAGCAGACCTGAATGCGACAGATATGGTCTGATTTCAATTTACTAAAAAGATTTTGAAATTAGAATTCTCATAGTTCAAAACGTTCATCTTGGTTTTCCATAAAAACTCTGAGAAATATGTTAAAAATAAAGCTGAACATGACGAAAAACGGCCGAGCGCGTAAGAGTAGTTGAAGCGTGGGGGTAGAGCAGCAGGCAAGGAGAAGTATGACATTCGAAAACGTCGGCATTTTGAACGTGACAGTAATTTCTAAACGTTGTCAGATAATAATTGTAAACCCCCACTCTTCAACTACTCTCACGCGCTCGGCCGTTTTTTGTCATGTTCAGCTTTATTTTTAACATATTTCTCAGCGTTTTTATGAAAAACCAAGATTAACGTTTTGAACTATGAGAATTCTACTTTCGAAATCTTTTTAATAAATTGAAATCGGACCACACCTGTCGCATTCAGGTCTGCTGGAAAATTGCATAGTAACATAATTAAATGGCCACAGATCAAAAACTATGCATCGGACAGTTCCTGATCTTCGCACAAAAGAAGTTCATATCAATAACTAATACTTACCGGAGGATCTACGCTACAACTCAAAAAATAACGGAGTTATGAACTTTTAAAAAAACTGCATTTTGGCCGGTTTTTTTCCAATTTTCTCTCAAACTAAGGATCTCATCGAGTCGTCCGACCTCTCATTTTTTTCGTCTTTTCATTTTCTACAATAAGTCTATTAACACCATCACGATTACTCTGATAGTTTCAATTTTATAAGCAAAAAACTAAAAAAATTTTTTTGCGTAAAATTGTTAATAACAAAGACATAAATAATAAAGTCGAGTGAAAAACATATCACTATATCATGTGGAACTATTTGACAAACAATGGCGGAGCTGGTTTTCTTCCAACACTTTTTGCACAAAATGCTCACTCTAAATCTCGGTAGCTTGGCCTAACAGAACATTTTTATGTTTGAAATATAAATTGCTCTCACAAACCAATACTGATGGACATTTATCAACACGTGCGTATTTTTCAAATAAATTAATTAAAACAAACAATTTATAAAATCGTAACATGTGGAAAATCACCCTGTTCTTTACAAATAATTCAAAATGTAAAAATGAATCGCCAACATCATTCAAAAGTTACATTAACAGTTTTTATCGACATAGGTTCAATGTAAATATCAGCTAGCCTTGACACATTTTCTGGTAAAGAGTCTAAACCAGTCAAACTTTTGACGTCTAAATTTTTAACCCTAGCATATTTGAATGAGCTATTTTCGTCAAATATTGCACTACTACAAGTATAGTTACCGCTTACCGCACAATCATAACCTTGTCTATGCATTACTAAGAGGGCACTATTCGAAGGAAATTGAGAATAAACCGGATCAGGTTGAGTTCTAAGGTTCATCAAATGAACATCACAAGGAAATTGTTTGTTAATAAGTTCAATCGAACTATTCACATAGTCTTGATAACTAGAATCTATAATGTAAACGTTTGCCGGATATATTAACGAGTTTGAAAGATGGTTCGCGTACAACGAAGGCCTCGAGTAATGATCCTGCTTCGAATCTGCCGATTCAGTTGGACTGTTGAAATATCTCAAAACGTCACCCTTTTCCAAGTTATCGTCGGCGTTTTCGAATCGTTTCGAATTTGCCTTAGAAGGAGGTTCGGCAGAGACATCTTCGACGAGTAACCAGAAATGATGTAACGTCGGATGATTATCAACGATACCTTCACCCATGCCTCTCGAGTCATCGTATAAAGTTCTACGGTCTAGCATAACCTCTAAAAATCCAGGCTGCCAACTAGCCGCACCTTGCGCATGAGTAGTCAGTAAACTGATTCGAACATTTTCGTCTTGAATATAGGCCATAGTTGTTATAGGGAAATAATTTCCCTCGATTCCAATTCTTTCTACTTTAACGTGTTTTTGAGTTTGAAAACCATTCGAGTCGGTATAAAATTCGGGTGGTTCGCCGTTTTGAACATCGGAAATTATTCTCATGAACATTTCCGTCTCTCTGTTTTTAGGAGGATTTCCAAAATCAATCGTGTTTTCTATGTTTAATCCCGACGAAAAAACAGAATTCTCATCGTGGAATATTGTAACGCTATGCACAAGAAATGATCCGTATACGGATGTCACTTCGCTATATACTGGCCCCGAAGTGATGAGTATACTCATTTGGACATCCCTATACGCTTGTAATACATCCTTTTCTATTTCCCTTTCGTTTGGATCGGGCATGAACAGATAAGCTCCAGAATGAAATTGGGCACTCCTATACGCGCCAAAATGTATTGCGCATTGCATTTTTTTAGGATTGTGCTTTCTTGTGACAGTTTTCAAGAAACCGGTATTAGCGTTGAATAATATCTGAAACTTACTATTCGCCAACTGAATATCCCCCGGTTCGATATTTTTCAATGTGAATTTTGATTTCAAAGGTTTATCTCGAGAAGGTGGCGTGTGATCGTTGCTGTGAGGTTCTCTCTGGCAAGAATTGCAATAAATTGTTGAAAATTTCGTCGAAGAATTGTTAAAATATATAACTTTATACGTCACTACTGATAGAGGTGGCAATTTGGAGATGAATACAACCTCGTATTCGGTTTCTGAAATAATCATTCTCGTATTATCTTGGTTCGATTCCCACACCGGGCTTATCTGATAGAGTATATCGTTGTTGTCGTTGTCTAAAACTTTTATATCACTCGTGTTCGTTCGTAACTTGATAACGTGTTCTTCCGACTGCGCCAAAGAGTTATACAGTAATATTTTTCTAGTTTGTCCGGGACTAACGGTAATTGAGAATTTTTTAGCCATCTTTTCGTAAGATTCTCGTTCGATATCGCTCAAAATAAGATCCTGGTTCGATTTAATTTGAATGTTGGGAAACAATAAGCTCTGCAGCGAATTTTGTTGAATTCTTATCGTATCTCTTATACCTTCGAAAAGCTTCAAACCGTAATCTCTCATTACGAAAGATTTACTTGTTCCTGTTATAGCATCGTGGTGTTGGAACAATCCCAAATTTCTTCGCGCTTTTATCAATCCTTCAAAATCTCTTTCCAGTATTTTTATATGCGGTTTCAATTTATTTTGTCGTGCGACATTCAAAGCGATAGTGAATAAAATTTCAGCGCTTCTTAAACTATGCTCCAACTCTCTATCCAACAGTTTCATGAAAGGTCTTGTTGTGAAATAGCCCGACCAATACGCGGGTCTTCCTTCTGAGAAAATATCGGAATAAACAAAAAAATCACCTTTCAGGGTAGGAAATTGGTCGTATCTCTTTGTTATTTCATTGAAATAATCAGTTGGAGTTCCAAACTTAATTTCAGCTTTGTAAGTTTCTTTGTTGGAGTTTATATAATTTATAAGTTTCATGTAGTTTCTATACTGTTGATCCCATTCTTCTAGAACGTTATACCTAAAGTCATCACCCAATGGAATCAGAACTACATTATGAGGAAATAAGGATCCAGTTCTGGCATATTGTTCCAACAACAGCTCGCTTTTTTGTTTGATATTTTTACTAACTATTTCTTGGGCTTTGATCGAGTATTCAGTGTATTCGCCTATAACTTTCCGGAAATCGAAATTGAGACAAATGTATGGATGTGGACCACAGCTATGTTTAATGGAGTAAATGTCGAATGGCTGGTTGTGGGTCAGCAGTGTACCGTAAGGATCCGATGGTGACCATTGAGGTATCCAGCGAAAATCTCCATATTGTTTCAGTGCCAGCCACTGCTTCCAAGCATAGTGTATTCTTTGAATCACGGTTCCTTTTATTCCGGATTTCGCTAATAAGTAGGGAACTGTACTTCCATGACCAAAGGGGTCAACTGACCAACCAGCTTTTGGTTTTATACCAAGATTGGAGAACATCCATTGATGACCTGAAAATTGTTGAGGTTACTTGTGATATACAACTTGTGAACAACCATTTAAAGAGTCAGAGTCTATTACAAAGAGTTCAAAGCATTACCAACCGCGAAACAAGGCAAAACAATTCATATTACCTACATAGAACGAAAACAGAATGTCGTAGGAAGAGTCCTATCTATGCCAGTCTAATAACTTTCAATAGCATGCCATACCATATAAGAAGTTCAATAAAATGTAAATTTCATAATTTTAAAAATTTAATTGTAAGTCAACTATAGTAACAACAAATTGTTGAATATTAGTTGTATTCTTAAATAAATAAATAAATTAATAAAAATATATAAATGAAAATATATAAATGAAAATAATAATAAGTTTAGCGAATAAGGTTTCTCTCATACAATGAAGATTAGATTAGATTTTTATTTTGATATCCTGATTACATTTTTGATAGATGTCCACTGCCGAAAGTAATTATTAAATTATTGTCCCTTCTTTCCATGATACCCCCCATCAATACATAATTCTATCATTTTAAGATTATACTATCATTTCTCATTCGAAACCATAACTAACTATTGTAACAAAAATTTCAGATTGTCATAAAAATATTGAATATATATATATATATATATATATATATATATATATATATATATATATATATATATATATATGTATATATGTATATATGTATATATGTATATATGTATATATGTATATATATATATATATATATATATATATATATATATATATATATAATGAAAATTGGACAATATACCAACATCGAAGATGATACTTTCGGTTATGCCGGAAGTAAGTATCAACTTACTTACTTTAAATGTAACATCCTATATATTATTACAGATTTGAATTCTTCACAGTATTTCAACTAAACTTTGTGTATCATGTCTTATACCTAGGTCTTACCGTTTTTGACATATTCAAGTTTTAATGCCAAAATTGACGTTTGCGGACTAAAATAATCAGAAAAAATGTCTATAAGGAAAGATTTATTTATTAATTTGAATAATATTTCTATTTGAAAAATAGTGATTTCATGAGAATTTTGAACTATTTTGGTAAATATTAGTGTTCAAAAATTTATTTTAAAAATGAAATTGAGAAAACTGTCAAAAGTGAATTTTTTTATATGAAACCTCATTGCTTTCATGAGTTTATCTTATTTAGCAATAAAAATAAGGGTAAATTTGCATGAGGTTTTATATATCTAAAGTTTTCAGTTTTTCAGATATTGGCAGATGAATAATTTGCATACGGTAATTTTATTACAATTTTTTTTGCAGTACATCTAGGTAGCTATGGGGACAATAAAAACCAAGAACTGTTATTATGACGCTTTTATAGTCAAAAATTATTAATAACAATGCCGGGGCCGGGCGCTTAAATCATACAAATGAGGATAATTCAAATCTATTTATTATTTATGGACCATGTGATCAAATAATATCCAGAACAAACATTTGCCAATCGCTTTCCTCAGAAACGGAAACCATCACTACTTATATGCCGTTGAACAAATCATTGAAAATTTCAAGAAATTTGGATCTGTTAAAGCAGTAGTGGAGGAAAATAAACCTCTCATCAATATTGAGAACATTGAAATTGCCATTATGGGATTTTTGCGGCATATCCAACAATATCTGTAAGACAAGCTGTGCCAGTTCGAACATTTTCCATAAAAAATAATGTTTTTCTCCGATCGTGGGAAAAGTGACACTATTTTGACCTGTTTTCTATGCGAAAAGCTCAACATTCCAGAATAGTGGTCAGTTGCTAAGCAATTAGAAAATAACAGTGCGGTAATATTCTTACCGCACTGCTGTAGCGTGCGGTAATGTAACAAATGGATTATTACATTAAAATGAAACAAAGTATGGTTTTAATTTTTATAATTG
Source organism: Cynegetis impunctata (assembly GCA_030704885.1). Taxonomy (NCBI): domain Eukaryota; kingdom Metazoa; phylum Arthropoda; class Insecta; order Coleoptera; family Coccinellidae; genus Cynegetis; species Cynegetis impunctata. Next base: position 55,683 of record JARQZK010001581.1, read on the forward strand.
TTGTTAATATTTACATTTTTTGTATCCTGTAGCTTGACGTTTTAAAACTGCTCTCAGTTTTTGGTACTGGGCAATATTAATATTATTTTTAACAGACAAAGTTGATCGAAGCATGGAATAATGTGCCCACAACGTCGAAGATTTCATTGTTTTAGCCAATTCAGCAACATACGCCATCAGTACATTCTCAGAAAAGGATACAGTGTTGTTTTTTCTACAAAAATTCATGAAGCGTTGGTACGCAAGTTCATACTTCTCTCTGGATTTCGCCGGAAGTAAATTAAGTGAAGCCACGTTCGCGGCTTCTACTAGTTCAGGAGCCGTGCAAGACAACAAATAATCACTTTCAGTGTTCAAGTTTACTAATTCTTTTTTAATTCCTTATAAAATACAACGAATCAAACAAAACCAGCTTTAAAATTATTTTACTTTTGTCATAACAGAGTAATTTCCATGGTTACTACTTCTATATTTCAATATGAACATAGAGAAACCTATTTAAACTTACTCGATTACATCTTGGATGAAATATTTTTTAATTGATTAATTTTTTAAATGTAAATCAACGATCGGAGAAAAAATAGTATGTATAATTCGTGGGAAAAGCATATTCCCAAACTCCTGTGTTACCAGACTCGTCGCTACGCTCCTCGTCTGGTAATTATCACAGTCGTGATTATTATGCTTTTCCCACTAATTATACAATATACTATTCTTTGAATTTTTCTATATTTAGTGTTTTTCTTATTTTAAATTAACTACACTGGTATATTGAGAAGTCCAAAGTTCTTGAAATTCTCTATACAATTTCAACATTCTCATTGTTAATGTGTCACATGTTATTGATATTACTTTATCACATTGTCCAGAAATAATAAATAATTCAAATAATCTTCATTTGTATAACTTAAGCGTTCCAGCATTGTTACAAATAATTTTTGACTAGTAAGTGACAGCGTCATAATAACAATTTTTAGTTTTCATTGCCGCCATAGATACCTAGATGTATTAAAAAAAAAATTGTAATAAAATTACCGTATGCAAATTATTCCTCTGCCAGTATTTGAAAAACTAAAAACTGAAAATATACGACCTTTATAATTTACCCTTATTTTCATTGCTAAATAAGATAAACTCAGAAATTAGGTAATGTAATAATAATAAATTCCATTTAAAAAATTGACTTTTGACAGTTTTCTTAATTTCATTTTTGAAATAAATTTTTGAACACTCTGTATTAATATTTACCAAAATAGTTCAAAATTCCCATGAAATGAGTATTTTTCAGACAGAAATATTATTTAAATTAATAAATAAAGTTTTTCTTATAGAAAACATTGTTGATTATTTTAGAGCCCGCAAACGTCATTTTAATCAAAAATTGAATATGTCAGACATGATGCACAAAGGTTAGGTGAAATATTCCGTAGATTCCAAATCTGTAATAATATATAGGATATGTTACATTTGAAATATGCAAGCTGACTACTTCCGGTATAACCGGAAGTGGCATTAACATATAAGTATTTTAGCCGATATATATATATATATATATATATATATAGATATATATATATATATATATCTATATATCTATATATATATATATATATATATATATATATATATATATCTATATATATATATATATATTTATATATATATATATATATATATATATATATATATATATATATATATATATATATATATATATATATATATATATATATATATATATATATAGATGAAATTCGTTACTTTCCCAAAACTTTTGTAAGACTGAAATCAACTTGGCGTTCATTGATTCAAAAAAAACTTAAAGTAAAAACAGACAACTATGTTTAACTAATTTTTTTGAAGCTGTGGCCGTCTTCAGTTATATTAATTATATGCTTTTCGTCATGCAATTCGCGACTTTCCCAAAAACATTTAAAAAATTGAAATTGATTTTAATTGATTTTTTTGCGGCTGTGGCCGTCTTCAGTGACTAATCATGTACCATTCAGTAAAATATCAGCAGCAAGGTCAGCTTATACTAGATGGTAAGGGAAACCACAAAAACCCTTACCTACATAATCTACAAAAAAGTTCTAAATTATTTGATTTAAGGAGGAATTTATAATTTTTGAAAAATTGAAATGAAAAATAAAAACTGCGTATGTTTCAAAAAATATCTTGCTGCTGCGGCCTTCTTTAGTTACTAAATACGTGCTAATCACTCTAATATCAGCATTCTGCTAATATAAGTAGATGGTAAGGGAAACCCTTGCCTACGTAATCTACCGAACAGGGTTTTTAATTATTTGATTTAAGGATTTATTGAAAAAAACAATACACGTAATTTCGACTGTGTTCAAAATTACAGCTATTCTGAGAAAAATAAATGTTGTCGATGTGGTCGGATGTTCTGAAGATGTGGATGGTGTTGAAAATATTGAATCTGTATTTGAAGTTGATCTACTAGAGAAAGAGGTGGTTAGTTGAGTCGATGCTATCGAAGAATTTCGGTTGTTTTTGCTTGGGTTTGTTGAATTAATTAACGCAAATTCGAGATATTATGACTGAATAGCATTTAATTAGTAATTAAAGATGGCTATAGCCGCAAGAAATTGAATGAAACATAGGTAGTTTTTATATTGAAGTACAATGTCATTCAACTTCTATGCTTGAAATATGTACACTTTCAATTTTTTGAATTGTTCTGTGAAAAAAAGTCCTAAAATCCTGGAATATATTTTCAATAATGATATCACTGAGATATTAATGTATTTTGTACAGTCAAGTCTTGACTGTACAAAATACATTAATATCTCAGTGATATCATTATTGAAAATATATTCCAGGATTTTAGGACTTTTTTTGAACTTAAAGAATATGAACGGATAGTACAGGATCCCACTGCTCGATTCTGCAGGTATCTGTTTTTTTGATACAACCAATTTTAAATGAATGTTAAGATAGTATGCAATAGATTAGGGGTAGGTTGCCTATAAAAAATTAGCCGCAATTGCCTTTAATTAATTTTATTGTAATTAATTCGCTAATATAAATTGCAACTATATGTTTTTTCAATGAATTTCACGCCATTTGAAAGATAATAATGTCATGAATTGTAAAAAAATGGTTGCCAGCTCTCAGTCAGCCGCAGCGTTAGGGTTGCCAGGTGTGAAGAAGTTATCAGTTATCAGTGTTAATTTTTTGCACTCACCTGTTTTTTCAAAATTCTTAATACAAAATTAAAGTTTCATATATACTAATTACAAAAATCCATGGCTGCCAGTTAGAAAATGGCCGCAAACAGAGGTTGCCATGATTTCAATGAACGATTCTCGCTCAGGTAAGCGGAAGCGTAAGAGAGAAAAATTGCATGCATTGTTATGTGCTGCAAACAAAAGTATAATGTAGTGTAGTTGTAGTTCTAGTATTTTTTACTTATTATTTATAAAACATAAATTTTAGTGCATGATGACGTTAAACAATAATTTCGATTTCAAAGTTTTTTTATTGAAAAAGTAAAAATCAGTTTTTTATAAAAATTATGCATTGAACATTATGGTTCTTCTAAATTCAAATCTTATAATTATATATATATATATATCTTCAATTTTTCTTATTCATTGTCTGTATCGGTGTCAATATCAACCGAATCAGAGCCATCATCTATACTTCTGTATTTTCCTCTATGTCTTGTTGTTGTTCATCTAATATTAATTCTTTTGATGCTGACAGGATATCTTCTACAGCCATTGGTCTTGGATCGTCAATGAACCACGTTGGTTTTAAATTACATCAATTACTGACCAACCGTAGTTTTCACTTTTCATAAACGAGAGAAAGTGACGTGTTCATCTTTTGTAAGCGAGAAAATACGTATTCTATACGTAAACTGTCATTATGGAATAAGTGTCGAAGCTGTCATGATTTTTCCTTGTTTACAGGACATAAAAATTCGTGCATCTTCTCTTTCTTAAGCTTCCACTTACCTGGAGCGAGTTCATTGAAATCATGGCAACCTCTGTTTGCGGCCATTTTCCAACTGGCAACCATGGATTTTAGTAATTAGTATATATGAAACTTTAATTTTGAATTAAAAATTTTGAAAAAACAGGTGATTGCAAAAAATTAACACTGATATACTTCTTCACATCTGGCAACCCTAACGCTGCGGCTGACTGAGAGCTGGCAACCATTTTTTTTTTCAATTCGTGACATTAATATCTTTCAAATGGCGTGAAATTTATTGAAGAAACATATAGTTGAAATTTATATTAGCGAATTAATTACATTAAAATTAATTAAAGGCAATTGCGGCTAATTTTTTATAGGCAACCTACCCCTAATTTATTGCTTACTATCTTAACATTCATTTAAAATTGGTTATATCAAAAAAACAGATACCTGCAGAATCGAGCAGTGGGATCTTAGACTAGGAGAGGTTCAAATAATTGTGAACATGCCCTAAAGCAGGCGTCGATCAAATACGAAAATTTCCGAAAGGGAAGACAAATATCAAAAAGGAGAACACTTCTCAGAGGAGGACATAGCTTACAAAAAAAGGAGGTATGTCTTCCTCAACAGAGGATGGTTGGTCACCTTTATATATATATATATATATATATATATATATATATATATATATATATATATATATATATATATGATATATATGATATATATATATATATATATATATATATATATATATATATATATATATATATATATATATATATATATATATATATATATATATATATATATATATCGTAGGTGAGTTTGAAATCTATTCAAGTTTTTAAAACAGCCTACCTTCGATCAGTTGATCCACAATGGCATATACATGTGCGTTCGCTTCATCAGTCATAACCCAACCTCCAGTTACTATTTCCAATCTTCCAGAATGGACTAAATTTCTCAGAGCTCGCTGTTTACTGGGGTGAGCTTCTTCCCACCAAGCGTTAAGAAATGCAATTTCTGACCAGATAAAAGTGAGATTTTTATGCTCCTGCAACTTAGCTACCATGTGATTCATAATTTGCCTTGAGCTATAGTGGAAATAGTTCTCGAAAGTTTTAAGCCATCCTGGATCATTATGAGAGTGTGGAACAATGATAACCTAGAAGAGAAGAAATTTTTCTTGATTGTTTTCTATAACTCAAGCAAATCAGTCAGATTCAGTTAATAATGATGCATTCGATATTTATTATTCTTTTTTAATATAGCCGATACGTCATCTATCATCAGAAACTTTTATTTTATTGAAACAATTCTCAAAAATAAAATACACGTTCTTGAAATTCAATTTGTATAATCATAAAAATTCAATTGGATAATTACATAAAGTGAACAAGAAAAATTCTTTAATAATAAAAAAAATTATCAAACAACCTTCCAAGGGCTGGTTATACGTATTCAGACAGTGTTACTGACCACGATTTGTATTAGGGAACAATTATTAATTTGTTAATTCACTTCGAGTCTGTCTTGCCAACCCCAAGTTAGTGAAAAACTACATATGTGCTTCGCAAAAACTGTAGAAAACTGTAGATTTTAATTTGAAAACAGTAAATGTACAGTCTTTTCTTAATTTATGGTTTCAATCTCCATTTAAAGGTGGTAATCAATAGAACAAACTTTGGAAATCAAACTTTTTATCAAAATATGATTTGAAAAATTATTGAAATTGAAACATATACAGCATTCATTATGATATGACACATTTTACAAGACTATACAATTACCTGCTATTTCGCTCTCAATCTGCAAATTTTCTTGATTTTCGATCTCTTCATTTTTGAGATCGTACATAATTTTATTGAACTTTTCGTAATCAATTTCGAAACAATTTTCAATTTCAGATCTCGTATGTAGAGTGCCTTTTATTGAGCTCGTGGAAAGTTTATTTCTTATTTTTGTTTTCAAACAAGCGCTCTACCTTAGCAGTGCGGCAGACACAGAAGTTCTTTGGTAACAGTTCGCGAAACCCTGTTTACTTCGTTATATTGTCCGTGCATATACTTGGAATGATATAATAGTTCGTAGTAGATGACGCTAGCATTTAAAATTTAAAAAACTGTAGATTTGGAGGCCAAAACTGAAAACTAGGAACATTTTGAAAAAACTGTAAATCTACAGTTAAAACTGTAGAGTGGGCTACACTGCTTCGAGTCAAATAAGCTGCACTGATGAGATCTAATAAGATCGAAACAGCTGTATGCAGATTTTGAGTCGGAGTGACTTTACAATTTCAATTATTCACCGTTCGATTGTGAATGCAGATTTTGCGTTGCGGAATACGTATAACCAGCTCCCTTGGAAGGCTGTTTGATAATTTTTTAAATTATTAAAGAATTTTCCTTGCTCACTTTATGTAATGTATGAATTGACCATTGTCAACAAGTATGTTTTCCATGATTTGATAATTGGATAATTAATATTTTTATGCATGAAAATATTCATGTTTTTCATGTATATAGTTGGAATAATAGAAGTCAATATAAAAAAGATTTCCTAGACATAACATAATTAAACTTTTTTATTTGTTTTCAACCTGCTAGTTCCGTTCTAAATTCTGGAACACAATACTAGCCAATGGATAGTTACATCCATAACTCACCTTGAGCGGAGGTCTTTCTGCGTCCATTTTCTGTCTCTCGTATCTATCGTCGAATGATTTGTCCCAATATTCTTTAGTCTTCATCCAGCTTGGCTGAAAAAGAAAACAAGAAATATACTGCATTTGTTTGAATCTAGGATTGAAGAAGCCTCTTCACTTTGATAATGAGGATATGGGCCATGGACTTTGTCGGTTATATATCACAAAATCTTGATAAAAAACAATATGTAGTTGCAATTTTCATTGATCTAAAAAAAGCTTTTGATGTCGTTGATCACCAGGCACTATTGAGAAAATTATATTTAATGGGAATAAGGGGGTCAAGTTATACAATAATTTTAGAATCTCTCTTACAAAATAGAAAACAAGTTGTATCAGCCAACGAGACAATTAGTGATAGTTTATATATCAACTGTGGAATACCACAAGGTTCGGTACTTGGTCCACTTATTTACTCGTTACATGTGCTTAGTTTAAAAAAAAAGTCTATACGGGTCCATCACTTAATATGCTAGAAAATCTGATCAATAAGGACTTAAAACTATATTGAAAATGGGTCGTAACAAATAACTTGAAAATCAATGAAACAAAAACTGTATACATATGTTTCCAACAAAAAAATATGGAAATGGAAAACATTCGTATCCAACTGGGAGATTATATGTTGACTAGGGTTGCAGTCACCAAATATCTGGGATTATGCATCAGTAATAAATTGAATTGGGTTGAGCACATATACAAAATTAGTAATAAAATAATACCCATGGTAGGAGCATTGTACAAACTTAAAAATTTCACGAACCAACACATGAAATACAACATTTATATAATGCATACTTTGTCAGTGTATTTAGGTATCTATCGGGATATGGGAAACCTGTTCTCAAACTCAGTTCAAAAGAATGCAAATCTTGCAGAACAAAGTTTTGAAGGTGCTATTTGATCTGGATAGAAGGACTCCCAGTGAGGTCCTATACAGTAATGAAAATCTAATGCAATGGATGGCAATTTCAAGATTGAACAGGTCAAATACGCATTCAAGATCGTAAATTCATTACAAAAATGTAATGAAAAAATTCTGCATGGGCATAGCATACACAACCACGATACAAGAAACCATAATCATGTAGCACTACCGAACAAATGTTGCTTTGAATAAGCCTATTAGTCGGGCTTTACAAGAGTATAATAGGCTTCCTGATGAAATCAAGTTAGGTCATAGTTATATAATTTTTAAGAAAAACGCCAAAGAAGTATACCATTAATATTAATCTATATTAATATTAATCTATATTCATTATATTATTGTTTTGAGGGAAATGAAGAATTGAAATTATTCAATATGTTTCTGTTGCAAACTGTATTTTTGAATGAATCACATTAGTGTATCCTAAATTTTATTTCTCATTGTAAATATTGCATACCTACTATCTCGTCATATAGTACTGTTAGATATTGATCCCAAGACCAGCACTAGCTGATTCGGAATGCTTGTTTATTAACATTTGTTGAATTATTGTTACTATTTTGTATAGATGTACACTGTTTTAATTTGTAAGTTTTTCACTTTGTCATATTGAACATAATATACATTAATAAAATCATTAAAAAAAATGTAGCGAAAAAATGGATTCTGTAAGCGAATCTTGAGAAAATCTCATTTTTGAAAGGTTGTAACTTGATAAAGTAGATCGACTATGGGCTGATCACATGTAAAACATTTTTGCAAAATTAAGGTATTGAAATAAAAATCCACACAAACTGTTTGTTCATGCCTCGATAGATGAATGCACTTGATAGACAAACTGTATTGGTAAAAAGAGGATTGTAATAATTGTAATTTCGATTTTGAATTCTCTTAGTTTTTATATTTTTGACTTTTTTTAGCAAAAACAGGCCATTTGAGTACTGACTTCATTGAACAGTTAACGTTCCGTAACAAAATTCGTGATATTTTTGAATTCAAGATAAGTTACTCGCAGGGCCGTAGCCAGCACTGCTTTCTAGAGGGGGCTAAACAAATTCTAGAGGGGGCTTGTTCATTACGTAGTACTAAAATAAATATACGTGAAAAAAGACAGGAATATGCAGCTTCTTCTGCCTTTTTACCTAGAAAAGTATACTGGAAAGCAAATATTCATTAAAAAACATTTTGGAAAAATTAAAAAATTTATTCTAATAAAAAGTAATAAATAAAAAATCCCTCATAGAGAACACTAAATGAATAAAACAAATAGCTTATATATAGACAACCAAGTTAATATTCTCTCTCTTGCTTCGTCACTTGTTATAATATAATATTCTGAGTTTGAAAATGAATTAACGGCTAATAATATTTCATCTAAGAGGTTGAAGAAATTTAAAGAAAATATGTGGATTTTATTAAAGAACTTTTAATTGAGTTAATCAAACGCATGCCCTCGCATTTAAATGTTTTTCGGCAGATAAGAAGTTTAAGTTGTGCTATAATTTTAAATCTAGTCCAAAGACAAAATTTTCTGAGCTGCCACTTACTGTTGTAACTCCCAATAGAATATCTGACATAGAGATACAATATAGAAACTTGTTAAATGTCGATTGGAAAGAGATGTTTCGTGAATCAGTTCCTGATAACCCTCTTATTTTTTGGAGGAAGGATATTTGTAACAGAATCGTGGTTTTGATTGTAATAGTAATTTAATTGAAAAGTCCCGAAAATACCTTATTGTTCTTTGGACGAGTAGGCAACATGTTGGGTGCACTATTTTTTCCTGCGGTTGCGAAAAAATGATTGCGATTTTGGGCGACAAATTAGCAGCAAAACACGTATGAAGTAACTGGTAGAATAAGTGAATTTTATATGCAGAAATACTTGTTACCAATGTTTCCCCGTTAACATGTCGCAACCACGATTGCACTTTTGGGCGACAAATCAGCGTCTAAAGTGCAACACAGCTCTGAAACATCTTGCAACCCTGCCAGTAGCCGCTCGTTTGTAGCTATTTTATTTGAGGATAAAAACGTGAACATGTTTTGCGGGTTAAAAGATGCCGCAAATAAATAATTTTATGTCAGTTTTACAATTAGGTAGATTGTTTGTAACTAGGCTAGTTTTATGTTTCAACGCAGATTAAACATTTCTGGTTTGTTATAATTACGGTATCTTTTCTAGAGGGGGCTTAGACAATTCCAGAGGGGTCTCAGCCCCCTCTGGCGCCCCCTTGGCTACGGCCCTGGTTACTCGTACGCTTTTGGGCGACGAGAATTTAAAAACATTTTCGTTTTGAAATTGCCACCAGCAGTAATTCCTATGTCATTCCGAACTACTCATTCCACATTCATTCTTCTCGTTTCTCTACCTAGACATTTGTACCTGTGATATAAAAAAGTCTTATCTTTCATTTATAGAGAAGAGAATATTTTCAATTTGATTGAATAAAAAGATTATTCAAGTAACTGCCTGATAATTTTATGAAATAATATCGAAAATAAATTCTCTCACATGGCTGCATCAACTTATTTGAACACGAGTTTAGACAAGTTGAAATGCATATTAAAACAATGGTTAATAATAACAATTTACACATTTATTAAAAGAAATAACGCATGACGCACGTTTCGGTGGAACTTTACCTTCTTCAGATGCTAACGGCAAATTAACTATGTTTCTCTGTTATATCAAAAACAAGAAATAAAGAGATGACAAATTGTGTAGAAGCGGTAAATATAGGGATAGTTACAAATAATAATTAGAATAGGAAAAACCAATTCTGAACTGCTAGTCAGGTAGTTCGGTAATTTTGAAAATATTGAGAAGGGGGCTTGAAGTATGATCGATTTGGCTATTCAATAGGAGATCGGAATGCTTTTATTTATTTATCTGTAATGATTCTAAAAAATTGAGTTTAATTCCCTTACTTTCAGCATTTAATATTTTAAAATCGAAATTGAATGTTTGATTTTCTTGGATTGAATGGTTTGCATAATGTGAATCCGACCTTTGATTTACAAAGATACGTTTGTGTTCTGAAATTCTAGTTTGAAAACTTCTGAAAGTTTTACCAATGTAAAACTTATCGCAATCACCACAATTAATTTTATAAATTCCTGATTTATTATCTTTATGAACTTTGGATCATAATCACATTGTCTATTATTATGGGATCATCATTATCTATCATTTACGGCAATTTGTTTAATTATATTTTTCTCGATGTTAAGATTGGCGTTTGAAAGTGGAATATTTACTAAACGATATACCATAGGTCCTATTGAAAGCTGCCATTTTGTGTTGGAATGAATGTAGGGCTTTTCAAACATTCATTAACACTTAACACTCATTAACACTTAACACCCTAGTATAAAATTCACTTTAAAGATGAAAAAGATAACTCAATTAACTATTTGGATTTGAAAATAACAAAAGTAGATAACAAACATAATTTTTCAATTTTTAGCAAACCATCACACACTGATAGCGTCATACATAGTACTTCCCTACATCCATTCCAACAAAAAATGGCAGATTTCAATAGTATGGTACATCGTTTAGTAAATATTCCACTTCAAAACGCCAATTTTAACATCAAGAAAAATATAATAAAACAAATTGCCGTAAATAATAATTATGATCCCACAATAATAGACAATATGATAGATAAAAAGTTGTTCAAAAATGCAATTAGCCAGGTGTACCCCCTTACTAAAAATAATATCAAATATAACAGCCTCACTTTTATCGGAAATTCTACTAGAAAACTTACATCTCTCTTATCTAAGCACAACATTAACATTGCTCATCGTAACGGTAATAATTTAGGAAATCATATAAAAAATAATAAATCCATTTCCATAAAGATAATAAATCAGGAGTTTATATAATTAATTGTGGTGATTGTGATAAGTTTTACATTGGTAGAACTTTCAGAAGTTTTCAAACTAGAATTTCAGAACACAAACGTAGCTTTGTTAATCGGAAGTCGGATTCACATTATGCAAAATATTTAATCCAAGAAAATCACACATTCAATTTCGATTTTAAAATATTAAATGCTGAAAGTAAGGGAATTAAACTTAATTTTTTAGAATCATTACAGATAAATAAATGCAAGCATTCCGGTCTCCTATTGAATAGCCAAATCGATCATATTTCAAGCCCCCTTCTCAATCTTTTCAAAATTACCGAACTACCTGACTAGCAGTTCAGAATTGGTTTTTCCTATTCTAATAATTATTTGTAACCATCCCTATATTTACCGCTTCTACACAATTTGTCATCTCTTTATTTCTTGTTTTCGATATAACAGAGAAACATATTTAGTTTGCCATTAGCACCTGAAGAAGGTGAAGTTCCACCGAAACGTGCGTCATGCGTTATTTCTTTTTCGTAATCCCATACTGTTATTCTGATTTAACGGTATTCAGATGACAATTGAAAAGTCAGTGTTAACGGCCGCCGGCCGTTAAGAAATCACTTGTTCAAATATTTATTTCAAAACATCATTCTGCTTACAATACCAACATTGAAATCTTGGTCCACAGCGAGTTGGGAGAATAAACCTCTGATTTTCATTTCGCATAGGCTAATAATACATCTTCATTAACCACATTACATTCTTGCTTTTACGCCAAATTTCAAAATTTTCATATTCTTTTTGATATCGCTCTTGAGTTATTTTCGGCAGTTAATCAACACTCGCTGCACTGCACATGATTCTCCCAATATTTCTAAAGGAATTTGATTTTGTTCCTCAATTTCATCCATGGTCGTCGTTAAAGCGAATTTGAGAACACAAAAAACTGACGTTGTTTATAAAACTGTCAAACTGTTCCATGACAACAGAGGGCACGACGTTGGGATTTTTCTTTAGAATTGCGAGGTACGGGGTTTTTTCTTTCTTCGGAATCAAAATATAATCTTTCAACGGGATTACGAAAAATTTTTAACGACACACGGCCGATACGCAAATAACGGATTCGGTTAGTTATAATCCTCGGCTGCGCCTCGGATTACAATATCCAACCTCATCCGTTATTTGCTACATATCGGCCTTGTTACGTTAATAACTATAAATAAATGTGTGAATTGTTATTATTAACCATTGTTTTAATATGTTTATTAATTTATACCATTTATCGGCCCAATCAATCCAAAAGTTGAAATGAACCTCAAGTAGGAATGATAGACATTTCAATGAATATTAAACATGATGCGATCCAATCACGGTAGACTGTCTACTTTCCAAGAATACCGAGACAAGTGAAAATGGGCGATATCAACTTCCTTGTCAATCACCATTATATGATGATAAACGTCTTTTCAATATATACGGAGTGTAAATGACAAGACAATATTCTTCATAATTTCCTAAAATCTATTGAATACAAATATCTATATATTAATATGGTTTTATATTTTTAATATTAATGGCACCTATATGATTTTAATATATGATATTTATTTGATTCGAAACTTACTCAGGGCGGTTCTATGTTCAATTCAGAATAATAATAATTTTGATTTTATATGAAAAGTCAAACGTTCAAATGCAACGATTTAAGTATCAGTGAAAGAAATTAATGAGCTCCTTTTATTACGGAGTTCTATTGAAAATGTGAACCTGGATACTCACAATGTATATATATCCAATAAAGCTTTACAATATTTCTGAAAGGCACCATTTTATTTATGCCTTATATGCCTTATATTCTACTGCTGTGGCTTAATCGTCGTTATAATATATATATATATATATATATATATATATATATATATATATATATATATATATATATATATATATATATATATATATATATATATATATATATATATATATATATATATATATATATATATATATATATAGAAACTCGCTAGTTCATTTGAATTCACAAATAACACCTAAAATAAATTGTCTCGGCAAGATATATTATATATCTCCACTTTGATGAACGATGCAGGGAAAAGGAGCAATAGGAAAACCACCTTCACTAAAATATAACACGCGATGACATGTAGGATATAAATCGTGGAAAACTTCAGTTGAGTTTCAGATGTGGTTGGCTGGCGACAAGTTTTCTTAAGGTTCGCCCTTGTGATCCCAGAGGTACATATTCGCTGAAGCTGAAATAATAGAACGAGTTTCTTCGTTCAGACAATCGATCGCAATTCTTTCACGAAAGGCAATATTAAGACCGACATTATACTGTCTCGTCAGTTCGGGGTTTATTTATCTGTTTTTAGCTTCAACACCCTCGAACTTACAAGTTGAACACCTGCGAGATATTTGTTTTGGTCGGGTATATCAGAAATGTAATTAAGCTCTACCTCTCTCCACAGCATGTTTATAATTCAATATCAAATATGTCTGAAATTTGTGAGGTTATTCAAAACACCAATTTAAGTTGAAAGGAACTATTTACACTCTTGAGTTTTCGGGATACATAACACTAAAACTCAAAGCAAAATTTCGTTGTGCGTACTAGTATCGCGTTGTATATTTCTTTACTGAATTAATTCCAACCTATTCAAGTGAATAAAGCTTTCAAAAATCAGATTCCCCTAGAAATTGCTCTATGAAGCTGAATTTCAGATATCATAAGTAACCGCTAATCAGTTTGAAAGCTTTTCGAAATAGTCGCTATAATTCCCCACACAAAAATAGGATATTTCATAGTCCAGTCAATGACCATTTCCCCGTGTATTTATCCCATACAGCACCGATTTTCATGAAAAATTGGATATAGGTTATACTTACAATCTATTTCAAAGTCTACCATGTGCTGAGGGTTGCTTTTTCCCTAGGGGTGGATACCACCCCTTCTAGGGGATGAAAAATTCTCTATTGAAGTTAAGTGCGGAAATCGATACATTGACTAATTCTAAGCAACTTTTGTACCATGAAGTTTTTTCTGAAAGTCAATACTTTTCCACATATTCGCGGATGAAATTGTCGGTTTTCAGGCAAAACAAACACGTTTTCAGATTCGTTTTCGCGAATAACTGGAAAAATATGCATTCAATAGAAAGAAATATAGCTTATAGAAAACAAAGAAAATCGTGTATTTATGATGTATGCAGACCCAATACAAACGGAATTATTGTTTGTTGAAAGTTGACTGGTATTTTCAATCGCCAATTTGGAAAGTTTCTACGTACAATAACCGAAAACCAATGCATTTTACGGGGAAAACTCATAAAACTTTATTAAAGTGCTTTAAAATACCTTCATTTTTCTTTTTTATAAAAGTTCCTAGCATCAAAACTAAGCGATTTATGAAGAGAATTATGGCGATTCCTATTTTCTCGTTGAAAAAAAATAGTGAAAATCTACTCTCTCTTCCACCCCATTTGAAAAAAATCGTTGCCACTTTACAATTTACTTCATTTATGTTTTTATAATACATTCTGAGTGTTTAAACAGTTAAACGTACTTCTTTTTAAAAAAAAAATAGATTTTGAAGAAAGAAAATCATTTTCGTAATTTAGCGAAAAATCACCTTTTCTTCATAATAACTCAAAAACTATTAATGATACGCCAAATTTTGTGGAGTACGAAATTGTATGTTTTTCTTAGAGGATAAAAATTGAGTAAGCCATTTAAAGCTTGCGTGTGTTAGCGCAAAGTACCTTTTTTGAGCCCTTTTAGCATGAACCTTTTAAAGAATAAGATCTAAAAAAAAATGTATTTACATGAGCTTATAGCTCTTAAAAAAACCTACAAAATGCTCTTTTGAAGGACTTGATTGCTTGAAAACTGAGTGAGTTATGGGGAAAAACCAAAAGCACATTATTGTAAAAATTAGACTATGTGTATTAGTATATTGAATACACATAGTGGTAAATACCAATCAACTTTCAACAAGCAATAATTCCGTGTGTATTGAGTCAGAATGAATCATAAATACACGATTTTCTTTGTTTTTTTTATGAGCTATAATTTTGCTCTCTACAGGTTTTTCTATTGAATGCATATTTGTCCAGTTAATCGCGAAAAAGAACCTGAAAACGTGATTTTTTTGCCTGAAAACCGTCAATTTCAGTCGCGAATAAGTCGAAAAGTATTGACTTTCAGAAAAAACTTCATGAAATAAAAGTTGCTCAAAATTAGTCAATTCATCGATTTCCGTACTTATTTTTAATGAAAAATTTTCCAATCCCAAGAAGGGGTGCCATCCACCCCCAGATAAAAAGCAACCCCCGGCACAGGGTAGTGAAAAAGATGGTAAGTAGAACCTATATCCAAATTTTCATACAAATCGGTGCTGTATGGGATAAATACACAGTTTATACTTTTTTTACCGTCATTGACTGGACTATCAATGGTAGGTATTTTTCTGCCTGAAAAACAACTCCACTAACGTAATTTTAGATGGAAGTAGTAGTCATATATATATCTAATATTTTCGGTAAAAATACGAAAAGAACGATATTGAATCAGAATGAGTTTCGATATCAGACGAATATATAATTGCGCAAAACGCTTGATTTATTTTATTTTCTGCCTGATCATAATTTCAGTCAAATCTTAATATAATCTTGTTTTGATATTTTTTGAATGTTAGTATTGTGTTATAAAGAACAGATACATAGGTACTACAGAAATGTGAGTATCAGTGAAAGAAATTAATGAGCTCCTTTTATGACTGATCACTACCAGAAATTTGAACCTGGATACTCACAAAGAATATATCCAATAAAGCTTTACAATATTTCTGAAAGGCACCATTTTATTTACGCCTTATATTCTATTGCTGTGGCTTTATCGTCGTTTCTGTGGCAACGCGATCTGTTTCTGCCGTTTGACGGAATTGGAATTCCAATTATCTGACGAATAACCAATTTCTACACATCTCAACGTTTGTAACAAAGTTCAGATATTGATTCTTCGATATATCCTACCTACGAAAGTGTAATGAAGTCTGTTACTGTTTTACTAAATTATCGAATAAGAAAAAGTATTGGTATATTTTCAAACACAGTTTGCATGAAATAATGACTGAAATGTCAAATGATATCGAAAATTATTGGTAGAAGAGACTATATGTATGTATACTAATATATAAAACTAGAGTTAATGTATATAAACATTATTGTTTAAAGTCCATATTATGCAAAGTTATGTACCACAAGATTGAACATTTATGATAGAACTTTATATTGAAAGAACTTGAAAGATGACATCAAATTGAGACTATACATATAATAATTTATTTTACTGAAGTATGAAAACAATAAATGAGAGATTATATAGTTAGAAATTAAATGAAATTTTAATGCTAAGATACTAAAATTTCTGAGTAGGTACTCATGCAATTGAAAATTTATAATGTTCAAAAATGCATAAATGCATAAATGAATATATATATATATATATATATATATATATATATATACATATATACATATATATATATATATATATATATATATATATATATATATATATATATATATATATATATATATATATATATATATATATATATATATATATATATATATATATATATATATATATATATATATATATATATATATATATATATATATGACATGAGGACAAATAAACTTTCGCAGATTATTTGTTAACGTATGTCAAATTAAAAGTGATTCAAGTTCAAGTGATAAAAAATCACAATTCAATAAAATACCATAACTTGATCACTAATTGTGTAAATTTTACATCCATTTTGAAAAGTCTTAAAGATCAATTGAAGATTATTCCACAAAATCAATTCAAAAATTTTTCACAAAACCGGCAGAACGTGGTTACAGTAATACGATAATATCCAGTCCATAAAAAAAAACAAAAATCACAAACAAACAAATGAATATTTTAGAGGATAATAAATAAAAATGAATATATGCATCGACGACGAAACAACTAATATATCTAGTCCAGTCAATGACGGTAAAAAAACTGTAAACTGTGTATTTATCCCATACAGCACCGATTTGTATGAAAATTTGAATTCAGGTTCTACTCGCCATCTATTTTAAAGTCTACCCTGTGTCGGGGGTTGCTTTTTCTCTGGGGGTGGATGCCACCCCTTCTTGGGATTGAAACATTTTTCTTTAAAAATAAGTACGAAAATCAATGAATTGACTAATTCTAAGCAACTTTTGTTTTATGAAGTTTTTTCTGAAAGTCAATACTTTTAATACTTTTCGACTTATTCGCCAGTGATATTGTCGTTTTTCAGTCAAAAAAACCACGTTTTCAGATTCTTTTTCACGAATAACTGGAAAAATATGCATTTAATCGAGAAAGCTGTGCAGAGCAAAATTATAGCTCATAAAAAAACAAAAAAATCGTCTATTTATAAAATATTCTGACCCAATACAAATGGAATTATTGCTTGTTGAAAGTTGATTGGTATTTACCACCATCTGTATTCATCAATATACTAATAGAGATATACTAATTTCTACAAAAATGTGCTTTTGGTTTTTTTTCCACAACACGCTTAATTTTTAAGCAATCAAGTATTTCAATAGAGCATTTTGTGGGTTTTTTTAAGAGCTATGAGCTTATCCAAATAAAACTCTTCTTCAGATTTTATTTTCAAAAAGGTTCACGCTAAAAGGGCTCAAAAAAGGTACTTTGCGCGAACACAAAAAAAAGAAACGCCAAAATTTTTGAATAAGAAAAACCTACAATTTCGTCATCAACACTTTTTGAGTTATTTTGAAGAAAAGGCGATTTTGCGCTAAATTACGAAAATGATTTTCTCTCTTCAAACTCAATTTTTTTCCAAAAGAAGAACTGGTCAAACACTCAGAACGTACCTATTACAAAAATATAAATGAAGTTAATTGTAAAGTGGCATCAATTTTCATCTAATGGGGTGGAAGAGAGGGTGAGATTTTCACTATTTTTGTCCAACGAATAAATAGGAATCGACATTTTTCTCTTCATAACTCGCTTAGTTTTGATGCTACGAACTTTCATAAGAAATGAAAAAAAAGGTCTTTTAAAAGACTTTAAAAAAAGTTTCATGAGTTTTCCCCGAAAAATGAATTGGTTTTTGGTTATTGTACGTAGATACTTTCCATTTTGGCGATTGAAAATACCAATCAATATTTCAAAAAGCAATAATTCCGTTTGTATTGGGCCTGTATACATCATAAATACACGATTTTCTCTATTTTTTAATAGGCTATAAATAAGCTTTCCACATTGTTTTCGATTAAATCCATATGTTTCCAGTTATTCGCGAGAAAGAATCTGCAAACGTGTTTTTTTGCCTGAAAACCGACAATTTCACTCGTGAATAAGTGGAAAAGAATTGACAGAAAAAACTTCATGAAACAAAAGTTGCTTAGAATAAGTCAATGTAACGATTTCCGTACTTATTTTCAATGAAAAGTTTTTCACCCCCAAGAAGGGGTGGCATCCATGCCCAGGGAAAAAGCAACCCCTGGCACGGGGTAGACTTTGAAATAGATGGTAAGTAGAATCTAAATTCAATTTTTTATGAAAATCGGTGCTGTATGGGATAAATACACGAGAAAATGGTCATTGACTGGACTAATCGCTGATTATTATATATCTATATATATATATATATATATATATATATATATATATATATATATATATATATATATATATATATATATATATATATATATATATATATATATCGAAATATATATATAGAAATACAGATTTCATAGAGTTTCATAGAATATAGTATTTCAGGAAAATAAAGATATTGTGGGAATTGTAATATTTCGCACGTGTATAACACTGATAATTGGGAGTGATTTGCCACGTTTCTATTATTCGCCATTATTATGTGCGGAAATGCAGAATTATCTGTAGACATACAACTTGTTCATAATGATCTTAAATGAATCCAATTGACGAACTGCGGTTATGGGTAAACGTGTTGTAGTTGTTTCGCTAATTTTATGGGTAATTCCCAAAATTATTGATTATCAGGTCATGCATATCTAAGTTTTCAGTTACCTAGAAATACTTTAAGACACCTTATAAAATAAAAGAGATTTATTCTTAATCGCTAATCAAAAAATATGATTGTAATAATTACCTGAAAATCGAAATCTTTGAAAACATCCATTGTGTTTATATCCGCTTCAGCTTGACTCAGTCTTGGACACTCCATATACTTCCTAAAAACATCATTCTTAGCAGATTCTGGTAACTTCCTCATGGTCCACTCCTCAACGTTTGATTTCTCCCATTCTTTTTTCTTGATGGCATTTCTAATTGGACTGCTTTTGGTTCCATAGTCTGTTGTATAACTCGCGTAATAAATGCAAAGGATAATTGTAACACTTATAGCAGTATAAGCGAATACTTTGGGAGACAATCTTCTGCATAGCTTTGCTGACACCGACATTGTGAATTCGTCTTTGGTTTCAATGTAGGCTATCGGAATTTCAGTGCGCTTTCATTCTGCTCCACTACCGCATAATTTGAAGTCATGAAGAGTTTTCATTATCAGTTCGTCGAAGGTCATATAGACACATCGTTTGTGGAAATTACTATGGTGATAGATCTGAAATATAAAAAGATGATTTACTTTTAATTTTTTTAAAGATACAAATAACGAAAGAAGGAGGAATAGATAATAATTGAGACCTTGCGAAGAATTTATTATGACCAGAGTTTTAGTTTGGTGAACAAAACTAAATTTGAATTTACTACGTTTATTATCACAAAATATTTTGCAAAATATAACACTGCGATTGCAATTTCGGTCACTAGACCATCATCGGGCAGATTGAGTTAAGAACTGAATACAAAATTATAGATTTGCGCTTACGGGTGGGAATGAATTATTGCAGGTACCTAAATAGACAAGAGGAACATAATTCAAGAAGGGCTAATCGAGTGGATTTCCCAAATTGGTACAATACAATGTTCTTTAGAAAAATCGTTATTGTTTGAATACACTAAATATAGGAGAAGATATCGAGTCAATCTGGTCGTTCAGCAAGATATCTTTTGCATTATGATTGAGTTTAAAAATTTCTAATGATTCTAAGTAAGTAAGTTTGGTTCCTTTCGGTAATTTGTGCAAGATTTAAAAATTATCTATTTGTGGAAATGGGTGGTTTTCACGGCAATGATTCGAAAACGTTGAATCCGTTTTATTTTTCAAAAAATATTGTTGGTGTTCTTTAAATCTTGTCTTGAACGATCGACCAGTCTGACCTATATATACTCCTTTACATACAGGACAAATCAAGTTATAAACTCCAAACTTTCAAATTTTGAAGTGATATCTTTGGCATTGAATAAAAATCCTGAGAGTTTTGTCTTAGGTTTAAAAGCAATTTTAATATTACATTTAGGTATGACATTAGCAACTCTTTCTGTTAGAGGAACAAAATTTGTTAAAGATGTGAATTATTCCGATTTTTCTAATTTTAATTGAGGATATATTCTGTTGTACGCTAGTTGACTACGTATTTTGTTTATCATTTCATCTATCAAACTTGTTTGAAAACCATTATTTGATGCAATTATTTTTATGTTTAAATGTTATATTTAGTTTTGTTCATAATGTTAAATTATCACGTAGTAACGACGGATTCCATCAACTATTTTAGTTTGGTGTTAAAAAGTCAATTTGTGAATATATACCAGGTCATTAAAAGACAATTTGGACAGCTGCTATAAATGAGAGCGAAGTCAGATCAAATCAATCATTTGCACCGAATATACTTCGCATATTATCTAATAGGCATCTGAAAATAAGAATGCAGCGCTAATGTGGCCAGTCGTAGAACTATAAATATTGACATTGGAGTATTTATGTTGTATTTGTTGTGTGTTTATTTGTGTTTTTGAAATATAATTTCACCATAAATATAAAGACTTTTCAGGCTTCTTTGGTGAAAAAGTGTGTTACTGTGTATGTATTCTCATTGCTATTGAGGCGGTAGGTGATTATCATCATTTGTTTTGTAGCCAAATTGAGAGAAATCTTAGGTTTAGATCATGAGATGAGTATCTTAATTCTCTGATTGACTCGTTCAATATGTACTCTAGCAGCTGCTATTTTGGCATTCAACAATGCTTCTTCTGTAGTCAACTGTTTTTTGTCTTTCAAAAATGGTGGCCTGATCAACTTTATTTCAAACTGTTGACAAATATCATCTATCAAGAAACCTTTGTCCACCATAATAGCATCCTGTGAGCTTTCTAACTTTAAAATTAAGTCACTTTGTTGGAAAATCATTTTATCAGATGCTCTTCCCCCATATAGTTCACTAATATAAGTAATTAAACCTCCAGGAGAAACACCTGTCATGAATTTCACTGTGTTATTAGATTTATACTGAGAGTAAAACCTGATCCTGCAGCAAAGGCACTTTGGTTTCTGTATAAAAAATCCTGTACAGTCTGATTGTGTCTGACAGTGATGATTCGAGTATTTTGAAAACTTTCAAAACATTTTGGCATGTTTTTCTGTATTTCAGAATATTCTGGGAATCTTATGACACAACTAAGAACTCTACTCATAATGGGTAGCATTTCATAAATATATTTTTGGCATAATTCTTGTGAAATGCCAAATACAAGAGATAATGTCACATATGTAAGGTCACATTTCAATTTTGTCAATACTAAAACAATACGCTGTTTGATTGTTAATCTATGTGACCGTTGATCACTGTAAACAGATTGTACTGCTTTTACTATTGTATCTAATAGTTTTATATTATTGAGACCAGTGAAACTGTTTAGAGCACTATCTGTAGTTATCAGATCACACAAAGTAGAGACTTTAGGAGTATTCCTTTTTCCCTTCTACACAAACACGATATTTATCACCAGCTGGAGGAAAAGCATGGAAATTCACATTTGAACATTTTTTTCCCAGGAAGAACACTGAGGAACTGAACAACAACCATTCGAACGACTCATAGCTTTCAAAATGATTGCAAATAATAAATATTTGTAAGAAATCACACAAAAACAAACACAAAACAAATGAGAACGTAAGAACTATGTCAAGATTTTCAGTTATTCTTATTGTCACCAGGCGGCGTAGCGCTTATTTTGATTCGTCTATACCGCAATCAAAATTCCGTTGGCCACAGTCAATTGAGCCACGGTCCAGTAGGCAACCTCTTTTAATTCACTAGTTTCCGCCACGGGGTTCTGAACTTCACATCCGGAGCTGCGATCACATTCCACTGAATTCCCTTATTAATCCAATTGCAATTTCTTTGGAGAAGTTTTCATCATGAACCGTATCCATTTTTTTATGTACTGCGCAGAATTTCAATTTTGAAATCGAAAATTTTATATATAGAATTATAGTATTATTATATGAGATGTTTAGTTATTTTTATTATACCAAAAAAAAGTAGTTAAGTGATTTGCTATTTGACACCTCACTTATGTAGGTACTACATATAAATTCAATCGTAACTTAGATAGGCCAAGCTACAGAGATTTTTTCATGTAAAAAGTGTTAGAAGAAAACCAGCTGCGCCATTGTTTGTAGAATAGTTCCATATGATATAGTGATATGTTTTTCACTCGACTTTATTATTTATAAATTTGTTATTAACAATTTTATGCGAAAATCAGAGTAATCGTGACGGTGTCAATAGATTAATTGTAGAAAATGAAAAGACGAAGAAAATGAGAGGTCAGGCGACTCGATCAGACCCTTAATTTAAGAGAAAATAGGAAAAACCGGCAAAAATGCAGTTATTTCAAAAATTCATAACTCGGTTATTTTTCGAGTTGAAGGGTAGATCCTGCGGTAAGTTTTAGTTATTGATATAAACTTTATTCGTGCGAAGAGCTGGAACTGTCCGATGCATAGTTTTTGATCTGGGGCCATTTGAATATTTTACTATGCAATTTTCCAGCAGACCTGAATGCGACAGGTATGGTCCGATTTCAATTTACAAACAAGATTTTGAAAGTGGAATTCTCATAGTTCCAATCGTTCATCCTGGTTTTACATGAAAACACCGAGAAATATGTTAAAAATCAAGCTGAACATGATGAAAAACGGCCGAGAAATTACCGTCATGTTCAAAATGCCCACGCTTTCGAATGTCATGCTTCTCCTTGCCTGCTGCTCTAACCCCACTCTTAAACCATTTTCACGCGCTCGGCCGTTTTTCGTCATGTTCAGCTTTATTTTTAACATATTTCTCAGCGTTTTCATGTAAAACTAAGATGAAAGTTTTGAACTATGAGAATTCTACTTTCAAAATCTTTTTTGTAAATTGAAATCGGACTATACCTGTCGCATTCAGGTCTGCTGGAAAATTACATATTAAAATATTCAAATGGCCACAGATCAAAAACTATGCATCGGACAGTTCCTGCTCTTCGCACAAATAAAGTTTATATCAATAACTAATACTTACCGCAGGATCTACGCTACAACTCAGAAAATAACCGAGTTATGAGATTTTAAAAAACTGCATTTTGGCCGGTTTTTTCCGATTTTCTCTCAAACTAAGGATCTCATCGAGTCGTCCGACCTGTCATTTTCTTCGTCTTTTCATTTTCTGCAATTTTTCTATTGACACCATCCCAATTTCCCTGATAGTTTCAATCACACTTTTAACACAAAATGCTCACTCTAAATCTCTGTAGCTTGGCCTAAGAGGATAATTAACCATTTTTCAAATCCAAAAAGTTGATTCCAATAATCTTAGACGCCTAAGCAAGTGTTAATCTAAAATTTTTCATTTATTTTACTAT
>JARQZK010001581.1:85000-140000 GCA_030704885.1 Cynegetis impunctata
AATAGTGCCCTTTGCGAACGTTCTCATCCAACTATATATTAAGATTAACTAAAAATAGAAACAATTATAGTTATTTAATAAACTAGTTTATTAATGACAGCGATTAATGGTTGAGATATTTTAACGGGCGAGCGGAGCGAGCGCGTTAATAGTTCGAGACCATTAATCGCTACATTAATAAACGAGTTTATTACAAGATTTTTCCGTCGACCTCATCATGAATTGAGTATAAATTCTTGATTGAAATAAATTTTTATTTTGCATGACAGATACACTTGACACAATATAAATTTCTATGTTCATTTCGATATATTTATATTTATGCTCCCGATGGAACAATTTGAGAAATTCATAGATGGAATATTAGACATGTGACATTCTGAATAGTTAACATTATCTACAATATCCGATAAGGAATATGTGGAACTGGTGGAAGCTGAAGTGTTATTTACTTTCGAACGATTATTGCATAAAATTTTTTCCGCAGTTTCTACTTTATTTTGTATAGAGTTAAATTTTTCGATTTGAATTATGAATTCCTTTTCTCTGTGGAATAACAGTACAGACACAGAAGTATTCAGCACGAATAATTCAACTATTCCGTGCTGAATACTTCTGTGTTTGGTTGCCCATGACAATCATACATTAAAATAGGAGAAATTGCACATTAAAATGGGTCATTAATGATCAATTTCGTGTACGTTAAAGTAAGCTTTTATTTAGAGGTCGACGGAAAAAGTACATAATTTCATAGAGAGAACATCAGACTGATGCCTACATATTTCTTGGTTGATAAAACGTAACTAAAATTTCTGAAGATAATGAACAGCATTTGACTAACCACGAAACATACTATAAATATACGAGGACACGCAAGATGCTCAATACCTATTCGTGAATGGTATCGATTTAATTTACAAATTAAAAAAAATCCGTGAGCAGCAGAGCTCCATCACTAAAGTCGTATTTTTCGAGCGAAATGCATCGCGTCGAGACGCGATTCTAACTTGAATTATATCTCGAAATATCACGCTTGAAAAACAAACCGAATTAAAAAGTAGAAAACAATTTATTTTCCTGAAAAAAATATTCGCGGAGTGCATCGTAGTTAAGGAAAAAAGTTGAAACCAACGAAGAAACGTATCTTAACATCAACACCATTCACATACCAAACTTCAATCCTCTATCGTAAAAAAAAATTCGCGAAATGCATCGCGTACTGATCGAGATGCAATTCGAACGGAATAGTCGCTACGAAATGCAGCGCGATTGAGAAAAAGAGTTGAATCCAAAAAAGGATCTTAAGTCAATATAAATTCATTCTACGTACAAAAACTCTTAACTCAAGTTACAGAAGCTGTGAAGTTTGGCAAATTTACAAAAACTACGAAAAATCCAGAAATGACTACGTAAAAATGGCGGCGGTTCGAAACATTCAATCAAATTTTGATAGTTTCGTTCTGTAACGAAAGCAATCCCAGATAACATTTCAGCTCATTTGGTGTGATAGGAACCGCTGGAGATGTAAATATGTACCGGGTAGGATATTTATACGAAAATCAGAAAAATCCAGAAATGACTACGTAAAAATGGCGGCGGTTCGAAACATTCAATCAAATTTTGATAGTTTCGTTCTGTAACGAAAGCAATCCCAGATAACATTTCAGCTCATTTGGTGTGATAGGAACCGCTGGAGATGTAAATATGTACCGGGTAGGATATTTATACGAAAATCAGAAATATCTCCCGCACCCGACTGCTTTCCTTCGATACACTGCAATAGTATTAGGCTAGGCATATTAGAAAAAAAATTAGGGCTCAGAAACAAATTTTGCTATAATTTTGATTTTCTCACCCTTTGGGTTTTTTGGGTCGCTGAACACGAATTTGAAGTTTGCTGGCAAAAATTTTGCCCGGAACTTTGATTTCTGGGCACTTTTTGACCAAATTTTGGCACTTTTTTCAGTTTTCGGCCTATATCTCGAAAAGGAATCAATTTTATGACAAACTTATTCTATACAAAATTCAGGCAAACAAAATTGCCTACATTTTCCATGAAAAATATTTTTATTTTTCACTTGTATATAATATGTTTATTTCACCTTGGATACGGTTGCTATAAACACACTCATTATGCCCTAGGCCATTATGCCCGCATTTGCGGGCATAATGGATTCAAAACGCCCGCTTATTGTACTAGGAGAAATGAAGCAAATTTCATTGATTAAATACCTCATAATCCTTGTCGTATACGACTCTGGATTTCTCCGGCAATGAATTATTCGCAGCTTTGGCTGCATTTTCTATGATATTCTTGGGTAAATTCATTTTCATTTCCATTATTTCTATAAGACTACACAAAGAAAGCAGCATGACATTCACTGAATATGATGACAAAAATATTCACAAACGTCAAACTATCAACAAATGACATGCCTACTATGAGAAGGAATAGGAGCAATGAAACGATTTTAAAATCGCTTTTTCATCATAATATAATAATTTTTTCGTGAAAAATAAAATCTTGTATGCACCGCGTGCGTTACTAGATCCTTATGCCCATCGGGCAACATTCATCCCTCGGGCCAGAGGCCCTCGGGCCGAATGTTTCCCTCAGGGCATAAGGATCTATATAACGCACTTGGTACATAATAGTTATTTATGTACCAAGTGCGTTATATAGATCCTTATGCCCTGAGGGAAACATTCGGCCCGAGGGCCTCTGGCCCGAGGGATGAATGTTGCCCGATGGGCATAAGGATCTAGTAACGCACGCGGTGCATACAAGATTTTATTTTTCACGAAAAAATTATTATATTATGATGAAAAAGCGAATTTAAAATCGTTTCATTGCTCCTATTCCTTCTCATAGTAGGCATGTCATTTGTTGATAGTTTGACGTTTGTGAATATTTTTGTCATCATATTCAGTGAATGTCATGCTGCTTTCTTTGTGTAGTCTTATAGAAATAATGGAAATGAAAATGAATTTACCCAAGAATATCATAGAAAATGCAGCCAAACTGCGAATAATTCATTGCCGGAGAAATCCAGAGTCGTATACGACAAGGATTATGAGGTATTTAATCAATGAAATTTGCTTCATTTCTCCTAGTACAATAAGCGGGCGTTTTGAATCCATTATGCCCGCATTTGCGGGCATAATGGCCTAGGGCAAAATGAGTGTGTTTATAGCAACCGTATCCAAGGTGAAATAAACATATTATATACAAGTGAAAAATAAATAACTATTTGTGAGGCTAACCGTTTCGCCGCTAGAGCGCGTCCAAAAATCGCCATATTTCCATATCTAGTGTCATTCACCGTTTACGCGAAAATCGACCTTGCTGTGATACTTAACTGTTGCAACAATTATTTGGAAGGGCGGTTTTACGCCGAATTAAGCATTATACCTGATTTGGTTGCATATGAGGCGCAATATCATAAAAAGTGCCGAATAGAACTTATTGGAAAACGAACACCAAACACAGACGGGCAACAGAAAAGAGGGGGACCAAGTGCTCAGGCAATTGATGTAGTAATGCAGCATATATACACATACATAGAAAATAGTGATGATGAGTCTCAGTTCTCAATGGAGCAACTGATGGTACAAATGAAAGGAGACTACAAACCAGATCAAAGGACAGTGCAAGCTGGACTTCGAGGGATGTATGGCGATGATATACTGTTCACCTTTTCAAAGAATAAGCAGACTCTGGTTTGTTTCAAAAATATAGGTGAGAAAATATTCAATGGCGCATTTTACCAACAGAAGTATAGATCTGAAGAAGAGAGGCTGCGAATAGTGGAAGCACCAGCCAAAATAATATGCGATGACATCAGATCCCAATTTTATGATGTTAAAGAGTATACCGCTCCTGACTGTTTAATGGATGATACAGAATCCGTATAAATTCCTAAACTTTGAATCAATTTTTTAATTACCTCCCCTATATCTATAATTCATGTAAGGTGTACTGGGTCCGTGAATATTTTTTTGGAGCACTCTGGCGGCAAAACGGCTGGTGTACTGATTGTCAACCTTTTTTTGTCGCAGCACATTTCAACGATTTTAAAATTTGGCGGCACTCGAAGAAAAAGATAAGTTTAAAAGTTGTTTACTTACCTATAATACACTGTGTAAAATAGTTTATAATAATAATTTTGAATTTGAAATAAAATAATATGTACAACAAAAACAACAGAATGTTTATAGGCGATAGATTTGTGTACCTACACAAAAATACCGCGGCACTGTGATTGGGAATCACTGGGTCTTCCAAGAAAAAATATTATTTATGAGAAATTTACTATTATATAATATAAATTTTATAGTGTAATAAATTGTTGCAACAGTTGAGTTGAGCAAGGTCGATTTTCGCGTAAACGGTGAATGTCACTAGATATGGAAACATAGTGATTTTTGGGCACGCTCTAGCGGCAAAACGGTTAGCCTTACAAAAAAACGTTTTATGTAGGAAATGTAGGAAATTTTGTATGCCTCAATTTTGTATAGAATAACTTTGTCAAAAAAATTATTCCTTTCTGAGATATAGGCCGAAAACTGAAAAAAGTGCCAATATTTGGTCAAAAAGTGCCCAAAATCAAAGTTCCGGGCAAAATTTTTGCCAGCAAACTTCAAATTCGTATTCAGCGATCCAAAAAACATAAAGGGTGAGAAAATCAAAACTATAGCAAAACTTGTGTCTGAAAATCCTAATATGCCTAGCCTATATGTATTTTATAGGATAAATACGACTACAAAATTGCGAATTTGAAATTTTCATTGTTACTGCCTTATACCTACGAAAACTTTATCGCAGCGAGCTGCATTAGAAAAGCAGGTTTTCAAAACGTATCCAGTTTAAAAATTCTATTCATTCAATTATGATTTTTGTTCCAAACCCTAAAAAAAACATTGCGCCCTCTATCGTGTGAACAATATTCATTTCCTCTTCCAGAAGGTCAACCCCTCAACCAATTTATATCGAAATAAATACCATCCAAGATATCATACGAAACTACCTATATACAAAGTTTCAACCTTATGCTCCAAAAATTGCGCCTTCTATCGAGTAAACAAGATTCATTTCCTCCCCTAGGGGGTCAACCCCCCAAAGCAACTCGTACCAAATCCAATCCTATCCTATACACAAACTTTCAATCTTATTGCTCAAAAATTACGCCCTTTATCGTGTAAAGAAGGTTTATTTTGTTATTATTCTGCAATGATTTTATTTGATGATGAATAGAATATTCAGAAATGTTTTTATTTTTCATGTCAGGCTCATCCAAAATACGAGTTTAACTATGGAGTCCAGGATCCCCACACCGGCGACCACAAGTTTCAACAGGAAACGCGCGACGGAGATGTAGTTAAAGGTCATTATTCTCTCTTAGAACCAGACGGCACAACAAGAATTGTTCACTACACTGCTGATGACCACAATGGTTTCAATGCGGTTGTAGACCCGAGGGGTAAACCCCCCAACCAATTCGAACGAAAACCAATCTCATTCAAGATATCATACAAAATTGCGCCTTCTGTGGTGTAAACAAGATTTATTTTTCCCTTGGGGGGTCCACCCCCTGACCAAATCGAACCAAAACCAATTCCATCCAAGATATCACAGAAAACTACCTATTCACAATTTTTCAACCCTATTGCTTAAAAATTGCGCCCTTCGTTGTGTAAACAACATTTATTTTTCCCTCAAGGGGGTCAACCCCCCAACCAATTCGAACCAAAACTAATCCCATCCAAGATATCATACGAAACTACTTATTTACAAAGTGTAAACAAGATTTATTTTTCCCCCTGGGGGTCAACCCCCCAACCAATTCGAACCAAAAACAATCCCATCCAAGATATCATACGAAATTACCTATTTACAAACTTTCAACCTTATTGTTCCAAAATTGCGCCCTTTATCAGATTAAACAACTTGAAAATACATAAGCTTTTAAATATATACATACAAACATATATATATATATATATATATATATATATATATATATATATATATATATATATATATATATATATATATATATATATATATATATATATATATATATATATATATATATATATATATAGAAATATAAATATATATGAGGGGTCTAGAACCAAAGGCGGCAATCTCCATTTTTCGCCAAAATGAGTTAAATATATAGAAATATAGTTGTAAACACGCTTAATCGATTTAAATAAGAAATGGAAAACAAATGCGGCTAAATCCCATTGAAATTCAGTGTTGAAGTTCAGGGTTAGTTTCAAAACCGGCAATCTCCAGTTGTCAGTTGGTATCAAAACCGGCAAAATCCCAAACAGCCAATCAGACTGTCGCAATAAGATTATTTTGGCGCTAGTCACGTTGTTTACTAATTACTTTTTTTTGGCTTTAGTCTCATTTCAATCATCGCTTAGAGAGTGTGTTGGTTTTAAAAAACTAATATTGCACATCAAACAAGAGTATTACGATTAATCGCAGACAGGATTGGTTTTCCATTTAGGCGAAGACTCTGATGTCCAAAACTGGAAAGAAGCAGTTTCAGCAAATCGAACATCTACTGCCTCTTGGAATTTTTGATTTAGACAAGCAAGAAGATTTTACTTGACCCGATGTAGAAGTGGTAACGTTTTAATAAGGGAAGAACCACATTATAGAAAAGATCTTAATATCGCAAAAAGCGTTTTTAATAGAGGACAAACACAAACTGCGAATTTGTTGAGGAGTTACCAGATGTTTTGATTCAGCTTAATATAATAAAATTATTGCTATGTGTTAATATAATGAAAACAACCCTTCTCTATTTTGTAGCATAAGGTAAGGTGGGGTAAGTGTGTAGCAATATTTGGAAAGTTCGTATATACACCATATTTTTAAACAAAGCACTAGAGTTGCAGATCTCAAATTTTGGCATAACATAGTTATGGGTATTGCCTACAAGTCCTCATAATAAAACTTTGATATATACACATTTTCGCATTAATTTCTATATTATATATATTTCTATGCCCATAGTACACACTTCTCCTGTGAAACGGGGAAAGTGTGTATGCAATGCACATATCAAGAAATGTAGAAGTCTGGGGCAAGTGTGTAAAACTGCGATATTTTATTTTTCGACTGGTGCAAAAAAAAATTTTTTATTTTACAAACTCTTCAAGTTACAAACTTTTTAACAAGAAATGAACATTAACTGAATAACTAAAAGTGAAGAAAAAACATGAATATATCCTAAAGGTAAAGTAAAATACTTGAATAAATCGAGGTATATTACTAATGAACATTATAATCTGTAAAAGAAAGTCCAAATCGATGCAGACCCCTTTTACTAACAACTAGCTTTGGAAGAACCATAATAATATTTTGAGTTCCAATGAAAGCACATTCCTCAGGATAAGCCCAGATGAAAGAATTTGTAGCAGTTAGATCTAACGAATGAACGTTTCTTAAAAATTTTAATTTTACCCCTTCATTTTCTTTTTTTGTTGACAGTAACATGAATACTACCAATATCCAATCACTAACATCTACATCTGAATTTTCTTTGTTTAGTTCATCCATAAATGTGATCAATTCTTCCAGATCTGTAAATTCTTCGTCAATATCATCGTCACTCTAGTCTTCACAAACTTCTTCTTCATCTGATGATGTTTCTGATTCACTGACTACGTTAGAGACTTCACTTTTTTTCCCTGTCTTCTTAATTGTTTTTTTCTGTAAATGTTTAATTACCTCTGGAGCAGCTATAATTTCAGCTCCACCCGCGATTTTTCTTCTAGGTTTCTTGTCTTCTTTTCTTCTGTGTTGTTTCACCATTTCCAGAAGCCGCTTTTCAAATAGTGAACTTTTCTCATGTTCACTATTAGTACACACTTGTCCAGCTGAATTAATACACACTTCCACAGAGTAGAATTTTAGTGGGACAAGTGTGTACTAGTACCAAATAATAATAAACGCTTAATCTAAAATAAAAATAACGACTGTAGGTTAAACTTGAACTGTTTCTTACCATATTTGTAGTAAAAAAACTTCAAAAAACTCACTTGGAACTATGATGTCACACGATGAGTAAACGTCCACCAACTACATGCACTGTGTATGGTGAGAGGTTATGAAATATTAGCTTTTCCCGCCAATATTGCAATTATCTTAACTTCGGCTGTAGCTTACAATGGACTATTATGAACCTTTAGATAATGTTTTATAGATGGCCACACCAGTATGTTATCGGAATAAGAATTATTTGGCGCTTACACACTTACCCCGAAAACACACTTACCCCACTTAACCTTACATATTTAGAATCAAACGCGGCAATCTCCCAAAGTGAGAAGCAAAAGCGGCAATCTCAATTTTTTTAAATCGTTTTTTGAAAAAACCGTGAAGTATTCTACGATTTCTTGAAAGTCAGTATATTTTTTAACACTAATAATTAAGTAAAATTAAATAAAACAATCCTAAACCATTCCAGGAACCCATAAATAGTTTTTTGCCGTTATCCAAAATTCTTAAAAATGGAGATTGCCGCCTTTGGTTCTAGACCCCACATATATATATATATATATATATATATATATATATATATATATATATATATATATATATATATATATATATATATATATATATATATAGAGAGAGAGAGAGAGATATATGAAATTCCGTTTTTGGTGCCAAGCATCATAAAGTCATGACACGAAAAACTATCTTGGTCCTAGGTCAAACTTTGCTAATCGCACCCATTTTAATAAGCAGGGTTTCAAAGTGAAAACCTTCTAAAATAATGGCAAAACTTTCCTAGTACAAGCACTAATATGGCATTTATATGACCTTGTTGAAAGTAAATTTTTCAAACATACACAACTGTTTCTCACTTTTGACTTGATATTATTTTAGAGTGAACTCAAAATTTGTGCCTTACCTTTGAATGATGTGTACATACGATATTTTACCTCTAGCAGATTATTTATGTTAGTAGAAATTACACGACTGACATACTGTTGACAGTTCGTGATTCCTGTACGGAAATTTAAAACTCAAAAAGGGCGGGGATTATGAATAACGTATAGTAAAATGCCATGTATCAAAAAATTCAAGTTTGTTTATTTATTCACAATAAGAATAGCAAAAATTGATTAATAATGTAGGTAATATTATTTTCCATCAATATTAAAAGTACAGTTCAAAAACGTTCCCCTGAATTTAACGTGGCTTGGAGTGAGTTTTGATACGGCGTTTGCAATCTTTGACTGTAGCCGATTTGCATAGAAATCGGGGATTTTCCATCCACCATGACCCTTCAACATGGTGGCCCATGCGTCCGATATCAAAATTGCCGAGAAGATGAGCAAGCGATAGCGTGTATATTTATGCATTTCGCTCAAACCAAGATATCTTTCTATGATTGAGAATTTTTTTTTCTGAAATATTTTTCCTAACAGATTGTAAAAAACAACGGAAATTTCAGTAGTAAAATCTCTCAAAATAACATTACCAACGTAACGAAATATAAACATTATACATTGCCCTACTAATTAATTTGAACTAATGGAACTAATAGATATACACAGTCATAAATACCTAACCTAGGATTCGAACCCAGCACGCCTGCTTCGCAGATGGTCACTCTACCTCTTCTCCATAAGGAGTGTGTACTATAAAGTCGTTCATTTCATTTTCATGAATAATTGGGAGAGCTAATTTTTTATCTCTCTTGGATTCAGGTATACTCAACTATAACTGAATTTCTGTTGTCAAAATGAGCGTACTTATATATTACGCAACTTTTTTCGTCCAAATTCACTAGAATTAACAAAGAACAGAGAATCTTGCACCACAAAAACAAGATCCATATAGAAGTTGGATATATATGGATCAACTTTAGCCTTGACTTCTTTTTGAATTCTTAGACTTATGTCCTTTGTTTCAAATATTCACCCACTTAACAATAAATACTAATATCGAGATTTTGGATTACTATAAACGTCTTCTCCAGCATGGAATATCTTGTCCACAGTGAAATGGATGACGATGATTAAACTCTGTCAAAAAGCCCAATATTATAGTTTCATATACTTACCTACAAAATCCTCTTGATTATTTGTCATATATTGACGAAAGCTTTCAAATTATGTATTGAAACAAAACTTACATTCAATGTATAATAACTTTCCGACAGCAATAACAGCTTTCTAACAAAATTGACTTTGTGTACAAAACAACAACATTGCGTTCGTGGTTATTGCGTTAATGGTACAATGTCATGTTTTTAGATTTTTGACATTCGAGAAATAAAATTTTTTAGCAGGTTTTCACTTTGAAAACCTGCTTATTAAAATGGGTGCGATTAACGAAGTTCGTCCTAGGACCAAGATAGTTTTTCGTTTCATGACTTTTTACGATGTTTGGCACCAGAAACTCAATTTCATATATATCTCTATATACCTATATATATATATATATATATATATATATATATATATATATATATATATATATATATATATATATATATATTCGTATGTAATTTAGCGTTGTTTACACGATAACGGGCGCAATTTTGAAGCAATAGGGTTGAAAGTTTGTAAATAGGTAGTTTCGTATGATATCTTGAATGGGATTGTTTTTGGTTCGAATTGGTTGAGGGGTGACCCCCCTGGGGGGAAATAAATCTTGTTTACACGACAGAAGGCGCAATTTTGTAGCAATAGGGTTGAAAGTTTGTATCTAGGTAGTTTTGTATGATATCTTGAATGGGATTGGTTTTGGTTCGAATTGATTATAATCACTGGGGGAAGAAATAAATCTTATTTACATGATAAAGGTCGCAATTTTGGAGTAATAGGGTTGAAAGATTGTAGATAGGTATTTCCGAAAGATATCTTAGATGATATTGGTTTTGATTCGAATTCGTTGGGGGGTTGACCCCCTGGGGGAAGAAATAAATCTTGTTTACATGATAAAGAGCGTAATTTTGAAGCAATAGAATTGAAAGTTTTTGGGTAGGTAGTTTCATATGATATATTGAATGGGATAGGTTTTAATGCGAATTCGTTGGGGGGGGTTGACCCCCCAGGGAAATAAATCTTGTTTACACGATAGAAAGCGCAATTTTATAGAAATAGGATTGAAAGTTTGTAAGAACGTAGTTTCGTATGATACCTTGGATGTGATTGGTTTTGGTACGAATGGGTTGGGGGGTTGACCCCCTGGGGAGGAAATAAATATTGTTTACACATTAGAGGGAGCATTTTTTTTGAACATGGAAAAAAATCATAATTTAATGAATATACTCTTTAAACTGGATACGTTATGAAAACCTGCTCTTCTAATGCAGCTCGCTGCGATAAAGCTTTTTTCAATCAGTAGGACCTAAACATCTGTATGTGTCTATGGCATTACTTGATTTTTATGCCTTAGGGCGCCTAGGGTAAGATGCCCTGTGGTTTTCGAACTTATCGTGTTATGTGTAAAATCATCATAATACTGCCATCGTGACATAAATAATTATCATAATGTTCTTTGATCTGTTGACTATTTTTCAATGTTTATATAGAAAGTATATGCGAGTGATATTCTCTGTATAAATTAATTCATTGTGTCACATTTTGTCAAGTATTTTGACAGTTTCAACCGAACAGAATATATTGATATACCATTAATTTACATCAGTAAAAGAAACCAGAATGAGAGGAAGAAAATTACTTTATAATTTCGTCAACCAATATTTGGCTTGCCGCTTCCTGCATTTTTTGATGCATTCTCTCCCTACCGCGTAGGGAGTAATTTGCGGGCAGATTCATTATGCTCTTCTTTATTGAGAAATATCGAACTATCTGAAATAAATTGGAAGAACTACTTCAAAATGGGATGTTTAGAATAATTTCATGATATTATACAAATAGCTTTATGAAATAAAAAAGGCATTTATTTATTTATTTATTTATTTATTTATTTATTTATTTACCAATTTAGGTGGCAAACAGTACAAAGTACCAAAACAGCATCCACTACGTGTATAAAATAAACTTAACCTACAAACTAAACAATTTATATTCTAAATAATTAGTACATAATAAACTTAATAAACTTAAAATGACAAGAACAAACTGAAATTATTCTTAGTCGTCTAAATTCCTAAAAAGTATTGTTTTAGACGGTGCTTATAGTATTTTATTGGCAAAACAAAAATATCCAGCTTTAGAAAATTATTATGAAGATTGAACACTGACTGAAATCTACAGATTGGAGAATTCTGTCCTAGGTTAGTTCGGTGAAAATCCACTGCAAACAGATCTCTATTTCTTGCGTTGGCCCTTGGTGTTCTTAGATTAATTCTAGATAAATAGATCATTAGAATCAATATGATTATTTAATATTTTGTAGAGCATAGATAGATCGGTTATAATTCTTTTGTGTTCAAGTGATACAATTTTAAATTTAGATTGATATTGGAATAATTGTGATTAACTACCGGTGTATTGCTCTTAAATCCAAGATATCTTAAAAATCTATTTTTGTACACGTTCCAGACGTGTAGTATGTATGTTGTATTTTGGATTCCAGATGACAGAGGCAAAAGAGAGTTTACTATGGACAAACGCATAGTAAAGAGACAAGATGGATTG
Organism: Cynegetis impunctata; assembly: GCA_030704885.1. Taxonomy (NCBI): domain Eukaryota; kingdom Metazoa; phylum Arthropoda; class Insecta; order Coleoptera; family Coccinellidae; genus Cynegetis; species Cynegetis impunctata. The sequence goes on from JARQZK010001581.1 coordinate 97,646, forward strand.
AGGATTCCTGAAATCTACTGAGTTTCTTTTTATAAATCCCGCCATCCTATTCGATTCAGTTATTACTCTTTCTATATGCATTTTAAAAGTCCACTTATCATCCAGAGTAACTCCCAGATCTCTAATTTCCATGACCCTTTTCAAATTACTTTTATTAATGGAGTATAGCGACGTGATTTTATTGATATTTTTTGTGAATGAGATATAGAAACATTTAGCGGTATTCAGATAGAGTTTGTTTTCCTGGCAGTATCGTTCCAAACGTAGAAGATCTTCTTGGATCTTCAGGCAGTCAGCTGGGGACTCGACATTTTTGTATATTTTCAAATCATCTGCAAACAACAGAATTTTGCAATGTTTAAAACAGTTTTTTATTGAATTTATATAGATTATGAAGAATAACGGACCCAGATGACTACCTTGAGGTACACCAGACGTCGCACCAAAAAAGTCCGACGTATGCCCATCAACTATTACTCTACTATTTCTGCCTGTAATATACGAACAACATAGTCTGATCATAGTCGCATCCACACCGGCCTCTTCGAGCCTTTGTATTAATAATTGAAAATCGATCTTGTCAAATGCTTACAGAAGTCGGTGTATATAGCGTCTACTTGACCTTTATCATCTATTGTCTGACTGACAAATTCTGAGAAACATAACAAATTTGTTTCCAGTGATCTTCTGGGATAAAAACCATGCTGTTCATTTATAATTAAGTATTTAACACATTCGAAAATACGGTGGTACATAATTTTTTCCAAGATTTTGCCAAAAATACATAATTTGCTGATAGGTCTATAATTTTTTACATCTTCTCTATCGCCGTTCTTAAAAATTGGAATAATTTCACTTAACTTCCATTTCTTAGGAAAAATGCCAGATCTTAACGATTCATTAAAAATAATACCAAGTGGCTCAGCCAAATTAACCGCACAGTTTTTTAATGAGCAACATTGCTTCGTCACTAAGGTAGTATTTTGCCTTAATTTTTTATTATTCTTACATTCAAATTCTTAGACCCCTAAGTAAATTTGAAGGAGCTGAAGGAATACCCAAAGCTTGCATACTTGCAAAAAAGAAAGAAATTTCTATATAAAATTTGCGGCAGTGAGAAAAAACATTCAAAATCCACAAATAGCAACACCTAATATCAACAGATTTTAGTCACAAACTTTCAGCTTTGTAACTCGATCAGGAGGTACGCAAAACCTGAAAAACCACAAAAGAACATCAAATATTCACATTTAAATGTCGGAGGTTGAAGAAAATAGCTTAAACCACTACAGTGCACTTCCCTAATATCAGGTCCATCAACGTAACATATTTCAACCATCTCTCTCGATATGAATGAGCCGTCCTGATGCTGCAAACCTCAAAAACCACGAAAAAATAAAAAACAGAAAAATCACCGCGGTTAGAGAAAAACTTATGCCGCAAAAAAGAAAACCTTAAGGTAAATTGCCAGTTATTGATATATTAAGAAAGAAATTTTGATTCAAAAAATCATATTTTTTTTCAGTTGTAGTTTTTTGCCGTTCAACAATTATACTGAGTTAAAGTAATATCTAAGTCAATATAATTGTGGAAAACAAATATTATGAAATGTTTTTTTGATAGTTTTTAATAATTAAAGAAAGAATGGGACAGGAGGATTAGTTATTGACATCAATTTTCTAGTGATTGACATCCCAGTCATTGACAGTAATTAAGGAACCATTTTGTTGAAGAAAACTATTTTATTGCTTCCTTAAAAACAGAAATTAGATCTTAACTCAAATGGGAAACCGAATATAAATTTCACACTACAAACGGAACACATTATTAAAGTGGATAGTCGTGGACATCTACTGATTCTGAAAACTCATATTTCAATCTTTCTCCTGCTGCTTCCATTTTTGGAAAGTCCATTTTTCATTATTTGTGACAATTGGATAACTGATACAATAATACATCATATTCTTTAAACTTGGACGTTCTTTTTTTTTGTTGCAACACACCATCCCCACAACTTCAGCTTCTTTATTTTCTTGAAACAGTTCCTGCACTACACACATATAATTTTTTTTTCATTCTTTTCAGTAAAGAGAGAAGCTTTGACAGATCCGCTGTATTCTTCTTCACTTAATTTATTTCCATCCATGGCATCCACTCTTCTTCAGAAGTGGATCTTTCAATTTCATATTTTCGCTGTTTTTTTGTCTTGTTGGGCGCTCTCGTTTCTCTTCATCAAATACCTGCATTTCCACTCTATGTTTTTTAATTATGTTGTCCATTTTTTTCTGTTCTCTTAAAATCGCCTTTTTCTTTTTTATTCTTCTTTCTGAATCTTTTCTTTTTCTCTTTAAGTACGATATTTTTGCCAAGCGGCAGATGTTACCACGGAAGGTATTTTTTCTTTATTTTTCTTCGATATATATTCTTTTGACTGTTCTTCAGGCCAAAACAATGCATCTTTGAATGGGGATCGTACAAATGGAGCAGTAGTATTCAAAGCAGGATTGTTTTTAACAAATTCTGGGGTGGGAGTTGATTTGATTGGGGTTTTGCTGCTGCAGCAACAGAAGATCCACGTTGAACTAACTCCAGAGCATAATTGATTTGCTCTTGAGTGTAATTCTCTTTAGGGGCCATAATTAAGTAGCCTCCAAAAAACCATTCCCATGAATTCCAATTATTGACACCCTGGTGATTGACACCCCTGTCAAATACTGGATAGAATAATGTTTTCCTAAAAAAACTTATATTGGCAACATCGCCCTTGAGTGCACATTTTTGTACTGTTAAAATAACTAATAGCTTCTTCAGGCCAGTGTTTGACATGGAGGTCAATTACTGGAAATAAGCTTTTTGAGATTCCAATAATTGACATGTTCAAATTGTAACCTGAAATTTATAATAGATGATATTTATCTAGCAAATAGTACTTTTAAGGTTTCTACTATGTAGTTCAAGCAACAAAACAATTAAAAATATGACAGCATTTGTCAGAATTATTTTTTTAAATAGTACTTACCTTAACAATTTCAGTAACTGGGGTTACAATTTAGAAAACACAAACAGTACTCCTGTCTCAACAAAATAAGGTAACAACATGTCCGACCAAAACAGTGTTGCTAAATCACTATGATAATTATAAATACTCATAATTATTGCCATTGAGCTTGTAGATATCTTATTAAATGAAAAAAAGATGACGGTGTCAATTATTGGGAGGGTGTCAATGACTGGCAATTTACCTTATGCCTCCAAAAAGCATTCCTCAATATCAACTTAATCCACTAACGCAAATTTGGAGCACTAGAAGACTGAATTTCGTATAGTAGGGGATCCCAAGCAAGGTCGACCTTCACTCATCTGCTTGCCAAACGAAATATATATTAAAATTGAGGAAATTGTATTGCGAATGCAGTAGTATAGGGTTGCATGCACAAAACTGGTCATGGATATGGGTTACCAGGCTTTTAAATTCAAAAATTCAAGCCAGCAAATAGTACTGGATTCTTGTAAAAATAATCGGGGTGAGCTGGACTTGCTCGTTTGGCAAGAACGTCGGTGAATTTTGAAAAAATAATTGCTTGTTGTAGATTTAATTAATTGTAGCCATAAACCTTTTTTTACGGCAACCCTCTCGGTGTGTGTTCAGAAACATATTTTATTTGATAAAAAATTATTTTTGTCCGATAAGCATATGAGTGAAGGTCGACCCCTACTACGCATACTCTGGTTGAAAAATGTCATGAATCGAATCTTGTTCTTCATCCAGCATCAGTAGTAATGAATTTTGAAGAAAATATAGTGCTGAACGAGCATTCAAGAATTGCTGAAAGAGCGTTGAAGTGATTGGGGTGATGCGAGTGAGATATTCACTCGTTCTTATATTAAAAAAACTCGTCGTATTATCCACACGTTGAGGGTACTTCAAACCAGCGGTAAGGGGATAAAGAAGGAGGAAGTAAAGAAGGGAGGATTTCAGGCGGGAGGTGATGGAGTATGCATAATATGTGTAATAATACATAGATATGTGTGAGGGTATAATTTTATTATCCGAAAAATTGCATTTTTCTTTTTTTTCTCATTTTAAGAAATTTTACTTTTTTTTTCTCTTGTATTTCGGGTATTATTGAGCCAGAAATACTTTGAATGAATTTTGAAGAGAATTTAAAGCCCTTTCACGTGGTTTTGCCAGATTTTCGCTTATAACCACATGTTTCAGAAGATATGGGAAGAAAACCTGTAACGGCTTGAAAAAAATCGCGGTTTTTTTGCCCCACCGTCAAAAGCTCCGGGTCCTCGTGTTCGAAAACTCAGCAAAGACACCCTCTATCATCCCCAAATAATTCCTCAAAATTTCGTTAACTTCGGAATTGAGTCCAGCTCACCCCGATTATTTATACAATTTGCTCGCTTACATTTTTTAATTTAAAAGCCTGGCAACCTATATTCATGTCGGGATTTTTGCAGGCAACCCTAAACTACTGCATTCGCAGTAACTTAATTTTAATATATATTTCGTTTGGTAAGCAGACGAGTGAAGATCGACCTTACTTGGAATCTTAGACTAGTAGGTATATGTTATTCATAACTTATTTCCACAGGTTTGGAAAATTTCTACGTCTCTCTACCAATTCCTTACCCAAAGTTTGAAGATACCAAAATTTTGACTGAATCTATTCAAATTTTGTTTCATATACCTAAAATGGGCGTTTTTTTTAGGTATTTGTCAAAAATTTCTAAAAAACTAGAAAATTGTGGTTCAAACGAGTTTTAAAACAAATCCGCACTTCACTGCAGACTTAAGATAATCTTTTATTTTCATAAAAAACAGACTGAAAATAAATTTATAAAAATCAACGCGTGAGTCAAAAGGGTGGGTCACTGTTCTAGGTAAAACTGAATGATTCATTAATGACAAATCTAATTGTTCACTGAACTGAAGTTCATTGCGACAAGTCGACTTATTTCAAGCATCTGAACAATATTCTTACATGACATTCTTGAACTGCCGCAGCGTACGTTTTGCATTAACAGAGTTATTCTGCATTTCCTTTTGTCGGCAATTCCTAATTGATGTAATTCCAAGTAACCAATTAGTTTATACGGAAACACGTTGATTACATCTCGTGAAGCCGGGCTGAACATGTGTTCATATAGTTATACGCTTAAGTATCGTAATGACGTGTCAGTAGAAGTTTAGTTTATTAATTGTGCTGATATTTGTGAATCATTTCACAGGAAAAATTATTTTGTAGTCCACTTTGAATGTTACGTCGATCAACGTCCTCTTTTGTTTGAAAGTTTGTCTCCGACTTATTCTCGAAAGATGTATCACAAACATTCAGAAAGCATGAGCAGCGGACCTCGACTAAAGTCGTATTTTCCCCTCATTTTGTCTCTTTTAACAAACAAATTTTTTAACCTCGAGTTACACTACACTCTAATAACAGTGGTTGAAGAAAATTGTTGAAATCAATAAGGTCTTCTTCAAGATAATTCAATCCACGTGAGAAATTTTAACCTTCTAAATCAATCTAGAAAAACTGTGGAGCTGCGCAAATCTTCAAACACACCGAAAAAACAAGAAATTTCTACATGAAAATAGCGGTGGTGGAAGAAATACGTTTATAAAGCCAAAAAGTACTACATTAGAATCAACATATAAAAATTTTCAAGAATCCTTCAATTTCTGTTAGCTCCATGCTCCCTCCACACTTGAAACAATTCTGCCCATGTGCCTTCCCACAACTCCTTTGCCCAAAGTTTGAAGAATTTCGATAATTTTGTTTCAATTCAAAATATACCCACGATACCATTTAGTTGGATGGGATCCGCTGGAGATGTTAAAATGAACTGGGTGAATTATATATATATATATATATATATATATATATAAGTATATAAATATATACATATATATGTATATATATATATATATATATATATATATATATATATATATATATATAATATATATATATATATATATATATATATATATATATATATATATATATATATATATATATATATATATATATATATATATATATTATATATATATACCTACGGAGCTCTGAACGCTTAATCCGCCTCTGTAGATATATATATATATATATATATATATATATATATATATATATATATATATATATATATATATATATCTACAGAGGCGGATTAAGCGTTCAGAGCTCCGTAGGCAAACATCTCATCGGCGCCCCAATATTAAAAATAAATCGTACTATAGTTTGACCTAAACCTATGTACCGCCCCTCAGGAAAACGTGGTGAGATGGGGGCTGAGGAAAAAAGAGCATGAGTTTACATGAGATTGATATTGTCGGACAAATCTTAAGATTTCGGTTTACAATATTTTAAATCTTTAAGATGCGACTGGCATGTTAACCCAAAAATTATGAAATTCCCTATATAATAATATCTGGTATACGACACTCCTATCAATTAAATTATCGAACAGGATAAAAATGAATTGAATCATTGTAACTTATATTTCATTTATATAATTAACTAACTTCAATATATTATAGTTACTCAATTCAAACTCGATAGTATAGTCCCGGTCGGGCAAATTTGGGAAACAAACGTCGGCGTGAATTGTCTGATGCTTTTATAAATTTTAAGCAAGATCTGAATTTTTGAGTATACTTAAAGTGAACTTAAAGGCACTCTGGTAACTTAAAGTTAGATATAATTGGTAATAATTGAATTTCAGAAATTATTTAAAGTAAAAAATGAAGTTATAATGGCATGCATGTTAAATTGAGCAGCTTTTTACGCTCGACTTTAAAGTTGCTAATTTTCAATTACTTGTTGTTATACATTGTTACTATCGTACTTGCTCTATTTTGAACTTCTTCAGTGCTCAACTTGGCCAAGTTGTTTAAAATTTACTGTAAAAATTACTGCATGATTCTCGTCTCTTTTGAAGTTCAACCACAAGTCTATAATTACAAAAAATACTGTCACTCGAATGTGTTTCGACCAGATACTGAAGAAGTAATATCTTCGGCAGGCTCATCTGCTGTGAGCTTTTTCTTCCGAATCCTCTTTTTATCCTTTTCATATTCTCTGGCTTGTAGGAGTTTTAAGGCTTGACGCTCATAGTTATCAAAATTTTCCCCTTTCTGCAGAAACTATGTGAATTAGAACAAGGTTGCTTGTAGGCGTAAGTTTTAGTCAGTCTCATCCGTTAAATTCATCTTTTCCTATAAATTGAAATAGTTTTTATTGTCTGAGTAGGTGGCTTACTTACTGGCGCAATTAATTTTATGCTATATTGTATATTTTGTCTCTATTTTACAATGCGCCCCTAGGCGCATGCCTAGTTTGCCTTGAGGATAATCCGCCTCTGTATATATACATACTACATACATACATATATACATATATATTTATTTATATATATATATATATATATATATATATATATATATATATATATATATCTAATCCGGCGTCCCCTGATGTAACAGAGCAAGATCCCAGAGCCGCCAGACGTTACTTATTTTCTCAGCAAAAATGTGTGAAATGAAGTAGTGTTCGTATGTACTTTCAGTGTATGCATACATACTACAATTTCCAGGTACCAAGTGCTAAAGATGGAAAAAAACTCAACTGACTTTTTCTCAATTATCAGAACTGATTTTCATATATGCTTTAAAGAATACTGTAAAAATTAATAAATATTACTGCCAGACACTTCCCGTCGGCGGAAGTCTTTGCTAGACGCTTTGAAGGTCCTTAAAAATGATGGAACTTATTTTCTTAGCCTTGATTTTTATATATGATACTCCGGGAACTATTTCAATAGCTTCTGCAAGCATCCAGTCCGATCGTAGGGGCCAAACATCCCGCCAGACACAAATTAAATGTCCCTATGAGTATGAGCGCAATGTCATTATTCAACCATTTAAGTGCTATAGTGATTATCTATGCGCGTCGATCTACCATCTATTCTTACTGTCTATATGCATGCTCTATGTTTGAGTAGGTATACGTACTTCTGTGTTTACTTTATATTATTTTATTCAGTTTGCTCAAAGCAGAGTGCAACGTGTTCTGGTAAAATGAAAATATTTGTTATGTTTTAAAAAATATCATGTCACAGTTATTGAACTGTGGTTTTAGTGAAAAATCTGACATAGATTTGATACTGTTTAAGGAAGAGACCTTGAAGAAGAGTCAAACAGTAATTAAACTGAGGAAGCAACATTGCCTAAAACGTCAAGATGTTTTGCCGGTTGAATTATTCTATTATCATAGACAATATAATAATGTATATTCTTAGTCTTGAATTTTATATATGATATTCAGGGAACTATTTCAATGTAGCTTTCTCAGTTTAATTACTGTTTGACACTTCTTCAAGGTCTCTTCCTTAAACAGTATCAAATCTACGTCAAATTTTTCACAAAAAACACAGTTCAATAACTGTGACATTATAGTTTTTAAAACATAACAAATATTTTCAATTTACAAGAACACGTTACACTCTGCTTTGAGCAGGCTCAATAAAATAATATACAGTAAAGACAAAAGTACGTATACTCAAACATAGAGCATGCTAAAGTAGACAGTAACAATAGATGGGAGATCGACACGCATAGATAATCACTATAGCACTTAAATGGGCGAATAATGACATTGCGCTCATACTCATAGGAAACTTTAATTTGTGTTTGGCGGGATGTTTGGCCCTTACGATCGGTCTGGCTGCTTGCAGAAGGAATTGAAATAGTTCCCTGAGTATCATATATAAAAATCAAGACTGAGAAAATAAGAAGAGTTCCATCATTCTTTTTGAGACCTTCAAAGCGTCTGGCAAATACTTCCGCCGACGAGAAGTGCCTGGCAGTGATAATTGTTGATTTTTACAGTATTCTTTAAATTATATTTAAAAATCTGCTCTGATAAATAAAAAAAGTGAGTTGCGTTCTTTTCATCTTTAGCACCTGGTATCTGTAAATTGGCCGTCGACCCAAGATAGCAGGTATACATACACTGAACGATTCACTACTTTATCCTACATAATTGCTGAGAAAATAAGTAACACCTGGCGGCTCTGGGATCTTGGACTATAATCCGATATGCCTATCACTGCTGAATGTAGGTTATACACAATCATGTCAAGCAAAATTACAAGAAAAATCTTCTTCTGAAAGCCGCCATGTGAAATTTAGTTATTATTTTTTGTAAGTTCTATAGCATTAATGACGTTAATTTTATCATAAAACGTAAGCTCTATATTGTGTTCTTCAATTTACTAAATTCGACATACATATAATCCGACAAATTCGATGGTCCGACACTACCATGCAAAACGTTTGTCAGATTACCGATTGATTTATAGTAAACTTTCTTATCGACCAAACTTAATCAGTAGATTTCTTGATTTTTGTTATCGGAGAGGTGCTCCGTGAGAATTAATGATGTTGCAGTAGATACTATTTAGATATTCTGTATCCGATTTATAATTAAAAGTAACCTTATTTTTCTTGTTATGAACCATATCAAGGAATAGTCTATTCTTTGAATTACTTTCCAAAATTCTTACAAACAAATTTCTTCAAAATCAACATTATTCTTTTGTTATTACACCGGCCAACAAAAACAAAGAAAATTTTTGCGCATGGGTTTTACTTAATATATTCTGATTATATAAGCACATATATGGAAAAAAATGTGATTACCAATCGAAAATATTTGCTTTTTGATAACTTAGAGCGATTTGACCATTTTAGATTTTCGCGCCCAGTGAATGTCGGTCTTTGCGCGCTATCGGTGTAGAAAGAGAGTCAAGAAGGCGTGTAGTAGTGTTTCTTGCAATCTTGAAGGTCTCAGTGACTTGGTAAGAGACTTAAATCTACCAAAAAGTAAAGCAGAGTTACTAGCATCGCGGTTAAAAAAATGGAATTCACTTAAATCTGATGTTCGAATATACATTCAAACAAAAATGTAGAATTTTCTTGTTTCTTTAGTAAGGCAGATGGACTCTGTTTTTATCATAACGTGAAAGGTTTATTTGAAAAAATTGGTGGTCCATGCCATACATCCGAATGGCGCCTTTTTATTGACAGTTCAACAGAAAGTCTTAAAGCTTATCTACTACACATTGGGAACAAATTTCCATCTATTCCATTCCGTACATCTCAAAGAAAACTACGACAGTATTAACTGAAACTAAATATATGGAATACAAGTGGGAAGTTATTGGGGACTTCAATATGGTGTGTTTTTTGACTGGAGTGCAAGGTGGAGATATTAAACTCTCCTGTTATCTTTGCACGTGGGATAGAAGAAATGATGTATATCACTACCGACAAAAACATTGGCCTGTACGTACTGAGTACGATGTAGGAAAATGAATGGGAAGCAATTGTCGATCCTGAAACTATATTAATGCCGCTATTGCATATTGAATTGGGCCTTATTAACCAATTTGTAAAGTCTCTTAATCATGAGCCCGAAGCTTTCAAATATTTGAAGAGTTTTTTCCAAAGCTTTCAGTTGCGAAAATTTAAGCTGGAATCTTTGTAGGCCCTCAAATAAAAAAAATTATGAATTGTGATCTTTTCCTGTAGTTCCTCAGTAATTAAAAGAAAAGAGCTTGAAACAGTTTTAAAGCAGTAGTTCATGGTTTTATTGGAAACTGTAGAGCTGAAAATTATGATGAGGTGATCACTGACATGACTATGAATTTTTTCATCATCGGATGTAGAATGTCTCTGAAGATTCATATGTTACATTCTCATTTGGATAAATTTAAAGATAATATGGGAGCTTACTCGGAAGAACAAGTGGAACGCTTCCATATGGAATTTGAGAGACGTCAACAAGGCCAGTATACTGAAAGCATCATGGAGGACTATATTTGGGGGTTAATGAGAGAAACTTCTACTGAACAGTAAAACTGTCCATTCTTAAACATTTTAACTCTATTTTAAAACTTCTATTTTCTCATTTTTTACTAATAAAAGCAAATTCAGAACAATATTTTGTTCTTATTCTTATTTCTAGATAAGAAAGCAATAAAAATAAATTATGCATAACCCGTGCGCAAGAATGCTGTAGATCCTTGTTATATGTGCTTTAACCAAGGCACAAGAATTTCTACATATGCGGCCATCATTCTTGTGCTGTGTAATTTTAACCATTGCTGTCCAATATAGTAACTCTGGCAATCCAAGCACGGTATTTTGTAAACTGTATTAACAGTATAATCAGTAGGTGTTCTGTCCTTTAGTTTTGTAAATAGTTGAGATATCTTTGTTATATTGTCATTGCCAATCCCATCATTTTGCGGATAATCTTCAAAAGTATTGATGTTTTGGTGTGTCAACTAATTTACATGTGAGATTCTTTTTTATTCAAATACACTAATTCGATCATTCAAAGGTCCATCATGATAACCAATACTGAAAATCAATTTTCTCAGTTCATGATCGAGATAACAATTGTTTTTGAACATGGTGAAGATCTCCTGTAAATCTGTTCTCAAAAACTTCTCATTGCAAACATTGCAAATATGCGTCAATATGTTCTTCTCTTCATAGATATCAACTGGATTTCTGGATTTTTGGGATGATGTAAATTATAATTTAGAACCAGAGTAAGTAGATTTCTGATATAAATCCAGAATGATCACACTATTGGAATTCCTGATTACCAGGAATGGTAATGTTCGTGACTTTTCCGACTACACTGTAAAATGGATGTACTAAAACTAAAATAAGTGTCGAGGAAGTGGAACTTTACAGACGGTTGCCGAAAAAAAAATACTAGTCTATGCGAATTTTAATAATGGTAGAAATGCGGTAATCTTCAAAGAAAACTACTGTGAAACGTGCGAAAACGACGAACTATTTTACAAGATGAATTTGGAAAATTTGACACAGCCCTGAAATATGTAAATTTCAATCAGCGAGGACAACTAAAGAACTTGAACAGATATCACCATCCTAGCGCAAAAAAATAATTCGATAACTAGTTTATCAAAGGACATACATAGAGTAGTATAGGGCTATATGCATTAAATTAATGCAAGTTCATTTTCACAGATTTAGAAGAAGAATAAAAAAAAACTATTATATTATAAAAATCAACACAATGACTTAATCTTAGTTGTAGTATGAAATATTGCACTATCTATTGTCTCAAGATCTAATGGCTTTGTTAGAACCTAGCGTTTTTTAAAAATTAACTAAGAGTTATATACGACATAATGGAGAAGAATCGAAGAATATAAATCTTTCCATCAATATATTCCATCTGTGATATTTCACAATTGTGGCTTAATGTATTCAGGAAAACTTTTTTAATTAACTAGGGACCTACAGTTTAACGCAGATTCCGAACGGCCAATGGGCTCGTAAATAATGTATATTACCAAACTATTTAAATTGTTTGAACCACACAACATACACGAACATTCATACCTAACTCAGGATTCGAACCTAGCATGCCTGCTTCACAGATGGTTAGTCTACCTCTGCTCCACACGGCGTTTGCTATTCAGGAAAAGTTACCATATATATGATTTGCAATATATTTAGTTCGACTAAACCCAATACGTAAAATCTTGGAGCAGGATTCTTCTACTTTATTCAACAGTTTACTGAAGACATTTACGAGGAACTCCTTCATAGCTTTTGCATAATAATAGGCTTCAAATATTCTTCGGCTACAAAAAATTTCGTTCAATGCATTGTTATCAATGTATTTTATTGTTTTACCACCTACATGCTTTGTTCATGCTGTTCTAATGACTCCTAGATAATCTCTTATCGTCATTGGACGAGATTTGTTCATTTGTTACATGATGAGCAATATTATAATTTATCTACTTATATTTGTTTAAAATTAAGGAAAACTATCTCTGAACCGCTTTAAATAATCTATTCACTTCAAAAAGTATTCGTTTGTATAAAAATAAAAAATAGACTTGACAGTTATCATAAATTACAATTTCCCATATAAAACGATTGGTAATTTGTTATATCTCATTACTAACTGTGACAGTCATTAGAAAAACGAAACAAAACCAATTCTAGACCCGCAGATCACTTGACTCACATTTATGAAGCAGGGCGGGCGCAGAGAGCATCTTCTTAGCAGGAGATTTTTGCCGTGATATTTTGAATAACTTTTAGCAGGCCGCATGTGTTCGAGGATCGCAGGTTTCGTATAGATGGACTAAAATGACAAATGGTTGAAAGTCAAGTGACATTATGACGTGATATATTAGGCCAAGCTACAGAGATTTAGAGTGAGCATTTTGTGTAAAAAATGTTAGAAGAAAACCAGCTGCGCCATTGTTTGTAAAATAGTTCTGATCTAGTGATGTATTTTTCACTCGACTTTATTACTTATAACTTTGTAATTAACAATTTTATGCAGAAAATCGTTTTTTTATGTTTTTTGCTTATAAAATTGAAACTATTACAGTAATCGTGATGGTGTCAATAGACTTATTGTAGAAAATGAGAAGACGTAGAAAATGAGAGGACCCTTAGTTCAAGGGAAAATTGGATAAAATCAGACAAAATGCAGTTTTTATAAGTAATAAAGTCGAGTGAAATTTGTGCGAAGAGCAGGAATTGTCCGATGCATAGTTTTTGATCTGTGGTCATTTGAATATTTTACTATGCAATTTTTCAGCAGACCTGAATGCGACAGGTATGGTCCGATTTCAATTTACAAAAAAGATTTTGAACGTAGTATTCTCATAGTTCAAAACGTTCATCTTGGTTTTTCATGAAAACGCTGAGAAATATGTTAAAAAGAAAGCTGAACATGACCAAATTACTGTCATGTGCCGACGCTTTCGAATATCCTTCTCCTTGCCTGCTGCTCTACCCCCACTCTTCAACTATTCTCACGCGCTCGGCCTTTTTTCGTCATGTTCAGCTTTATTTTTAACACATTTCTCAGCGTTTTCATGTAAAACCAAGACGAACGTTTTGCACTATGAGAATTCTACTTTCAAAATCTTTTTGGTAAATTGAAATCGGACCATACCTGTCGCATCATTGAGATAGAATAGAGAGTCGCATTCAGGTCTGCTGGAAAATTGCATAGTAAAATATACAAATGGCCACAGATCGAAAACAATGCATCAGTCAGTTCCTGCTCTTCGCACAAATGAAGTTTATATTAACAACTAATACTGACCGGAGGATCTACGCTACAACTCAAAAAATAACCGAGTTATGAATTTTTGAAAAAACTGCATTTTGGCTGGTTTTATCCAATTTTCCCTTGAACTAAGGGTCTGATCGAGTCTTCCGACCTCTCATTTTCTTCGTCTTCTCATTTTCTACAATTAGTCTACTAGACACCATCACGATTACTGTGATAGTTTCAATTTTATAAGCAAAAAACTAAAAAAAAGCGATTTTCTGCATAAAATTGTTGATATCAAAGTTATAAATAATGAAGTCGAGTAAAAAACACATCACATATGGAACTATTTTACAAACAATGGCGCAGCTGGTCTTCTTCTAACACTTTTTACATGAAAAAATCTATGTAGCTTTGCCTATATAGGGAATGAGATATTATTTATTTACTTTCATGCTAATAGATATGAACCATTGACGTGTGTTGAAAATATAACTGATATTTCACAAACTGATAAGGAATTTGAGTGATACTGTTGATGAAAATTCATAGGTATTTTTTTTCCATTGTATAGCAGAAAATCGATAAACAAACTACTTGTGGAGATTTCATTTTATACTCCGACTTTCTGTAAATTACTATTGCGAACATATTAACTAACATTGAAAATTATATGTTTATAATATAATCGTCAACCTACTATAACCTGAATTATTTGCATGTTACAAGCGAAAGGATCTTGGACAATCCAAGTCAGAGAAAAGGAAAAAATAAAATGAAAAATTGATTAAATATAGAATCACTATGATTAAAAATAATCATAGTTATCTAATATAAACTTTTTCAAAATTTTTTTGAATAGACCATTCTAAAATTAATCAGGAAACGAAGAAATTTATTTGTCAAGCAAATTAAGTGACATATAGTAAAAACAACTTTTAAAGTTCACTTACCCGTACACAGTTCGCTTTAAACTTTGATCAGAACTTATATATAAATAAATAACAGAACGAGACGATCTAATTGGATCTATTATCACGACCGAGATGCAGCTGAGCATTGATTTCTGGGTAGAGATTTTGCAAGATACAAATTTTAAATTTTTGTAATTTTATTATCTTTTGAAAATCGTTCGTTATCTCGAAATTCGATCGAGAACTAAATTCATAAAATCATAAAAATATCGTATTATGTTTTTCTATATGTTCCATCAAGCCAATTTTTAATAACTTGGAATATATAAATTTCCGAACTTCTTACCTTACAACCAGAGTCGATTTTTTATTCCATTGTCGTCGTCTTTTATGCCGAGTGCTTTCACCTGAAATGAAGATATTACAGTTAGTTAACTTTACAAGTTTCAATCAAATGAAAAAACAATGTTTGTACATAATTAGAAATATTTTTTATTATAACAAAAAAATTATTTCCAAAACTAAATAAACAAAAACAAAGGAATATTGCAATATATTTTTATATTACCAATATAATAGCCTAACAAAACATGAAATTAATCAAAGTATAACAAATTTAATATTCGGACACATTTTCAAAAGTAACAAGTATGAAAGAACGAAGTGGAACATTATTACGCGAGGTCGTATGGTAATATTTTGGAAGCCATTTTGATGAGTTTGGGAAGTAAATATATTGCTGAGCTGAAAATACGAGAAGATAAGGATTACGAAGCAAAAGAAAAACAAAGCACGAAACTCAACAAAGTAAAATTGCATCAAGTAGACAGAAACAAAATTGTTCACAATGAAAAATTTATATTGAACATATGAAGGAGTTATCTGATGTTTTAGAGCACACATAGAAAACCGATTGTTAGTCTAATGTATCTATTTTTTTTTTTACACAGATTCTATTCATGAAATTCTACTTCCTGAAAATAAACTTGAATTTGCATGCGCGTCAATCAAATGAAATAAATGGTCTATATGTTTCATATTCGAACAGTGTATATATATATATATAATTATTCATTCGAATTGTTGTTGCCTGTGAACTATTTCTAATCTTTTGATAATTATTAGCAATAACAGGCTTGTTGGACGGACCGGAATTCGGTCCCGCTGACCTGACTTTTTCTAACCTTACTAACCTAAGGTCCCTGTGAGCAGGTAGTCCCTTCCGCAGGTAGCGGGACCGAATTCCGAAACACCGGGCTTGTTGAATCTCAAAAAACTCGATTTTATTAAAAAGTTGACGTTTCGCCACGACATTCGTGGCTTTATCAAAACTTTTTTTTCAAAAGTTTTGATAAAGCCACGAATGTCGTGGCGAAACGTCAACTTTTTAATAAAATCGAGTTTTTTGAGATTCAACAAGCCTGTTATTGCTAATAATCATCAAAAGAATATATATATATATATATATATATATATATATATATATATATATATATATATATATATATATATATATATAACTTTAACTAAGTAAATTTGAAGGGGCTGTGGAGGCGGGCAAAAATGATAAAACTCACATGAAAACACAAACTGAAACATGAAATATCTCACTTAAAATGGAAGCGATTCAGAAAAATTGTTGAAGTCGACAGAAAACACTAATTTAAAATTAACTTAATCCACGTAACATGAAATCTATACATTGAAATGGCGGCAATCAAGGACAATAGTTGGAACCATCAAAAGATATTTCGCTAATTGGAGGTGTTGTGGAGGTGAGTAAAAACTCAAAAACCACGAAAAAATGTGAAATCTCTATATTTCGATAGCCGTGGTCAATTAAAATGGTTAAAACCACCGAACGGCACTTTCCAAACATCAACACAATTCACGTATGAAATTTTCAACCTCTAACTCAATCTGGAGGAGCTGTGGAAGTGCGCAAAAAATCAACAAATCTCCATATTGAAATAGCAGAGAATAGACAAAAAAAATTCATACCACCAAAAAGAACTTCCATAACATCAACGTGGACTTAGCCCTCGTTGAAAATTTTAACCCTCTAACTACATTTGGAGGGGTTTTGGAGAGACAAAAATCCTTCGAAAATTAGTTTATTCGGCTACATATCACCTCCAAAAAGTCCTATAAAGCTAAATTTAAAATCTCTACTGTTGTTCATGAATTAATTTCCTCACTTTTTGCACCGATTTAACAAATTGCCACTCGTGCATCTACCCACTCCTCACTGCTTACCTCAAACTTTGAAGAGGGTTTTTTCACCCCCAAAACCTCTCCAAATTGAGTTAGAGGGTTGAAAATTTGTCCGTAAATTGAGTGATTGATGAGGAAGTGGCTTTTGGTGGTAAAAACTATATTTCTTTATCACCGCCATTTTGATGTAGAAATTTCTGGGTTTTTTCGTGGTGTCTGAAGATTTTCACATCTACGCAGCTTATCCCGATTGATTTAGAAGGTTGACATTTCTTAATAAGATTGCTGAGGAAGTGTACCGTAGTGGTTTCAGCTATATTCCTTAATCGCCGCTTCTTTATGTTTTTTATGGTTTTTGAAGTTTTGCCCATCTCCACAGCTTTTGCTGATTGAATTAGAGGATTGAAATTTGGTATGTAGATTGAGTAACGTAAGTGAGGTAAGTGAAAATTGACAGTTTTTATTTCGAAATTTCTAGCGATTTCGAGAATTTTCGAGCATTGCGCACCTCTGCAGCCATTCCAAATTCAGTTGGAAGGCTGAAAATTTGTAGGGAAGTGATATTTGGGGATTTCGTATGTTTATTTATTTATTTATTTCCAAATTAGGGGCTTACACAGATACAAACATCCAAACAAAACCCTCTCAATACTAATATACATTTAGCGGGTTAAAAGTACCTTTACCTAAAAAAAGAAAAAAAGAAATCAAAGAAAAATACCTATTACAAATTGACAATGGTCTAGTTAGAATTTAGATTTATGAAAAATGTAGGCCTTTTTATAATGTAACTATATGTTTCTTAAGAATAACCGTTTAATCAACATCTTGTCAACATCTTGAAGCAATTCAAAGCCATTTCGAAGTGTTGTATGTTATTTGAATGTAAATTAAAAGATCTTATCATTCTGCACAGCGGTGAATTTTGTCCTAAATTGGACCTTCTAAATGGTAATTGAAAAAGTTCCTGATGCCTAAAATTCCTGGCTAGTATATTGAATTGAATCTTACTGTGCACTTCTGGGCAAAATGCTAGTCCCTTAAAAATTTTAAAAATCATTAACACTTGAGACATATCTCTTCGCTGTTCTAGGGAGACCATACTGTGCTGGCGCATTATTAGGCTATAATCATGATTTAAAATTGGAGTCTGTTCTTTGACTGATAGGTATCTTAAAAATTTATGTTGGACAGACTCAAGTCGACTAATATATATACTGTACCGCGGGGCCCAAACAACTGATGCGAAGCACAGTCTACTGTAAACGTAAGCATAGTACAATTTTTTCAATGCTGTCAAATTTCGTAATTCCCTGGTATTTCTCTTAATAAAACCTAACAACTTATTTGAGCTGTTAATGACTGATTCTATATGAGATCTAAAAAGCATCTTGGAGTCTAATATCACACCCAGATCTCTGACCTCGGAGACCACCCTTAAATTTGTGTTGTTAATTTCATAAGTATGGTTAAAAACATTTTTCTTTCTGGTGTAAACAATAGAGACACATTTATCTAAACTAAGTTTCAGGTTTTTTACTAGGCAATATACCGCCAGGCGGTCCAGATCCTCCTGTACACCCAGACAGTCACCTGGACCATGAATAGTGCAGTATATCTTTAAGTCATCTGCGTATATCAAATTTACTCTTGCTGAAGCATTCACTGATATCATTTATATATAGCAGAAAAAATAATGGTCCCAAGTGGCTGCCCTGAGGCACGCCAGAAGTAATCTGAAATGAGTCAGACTCGAACCTGTTAACCACCACTAACTGCTCCCTGTTTGTTAGGTACGACCATATCCATCTCAAAAGAAATCTGGCTACACCCACCTCAGCAAGACTTTGCAGTAACAGCCTGTGATCTACCGTGTCAAATGCCTTGCTCAGGTCGGTGTATACAGCATCCACTTGTAACTGTCCGTCCATTGATTCTATGACAAAATCAACAAATGTAACCAAGTTGATCTCAGTCGATCTGTGAGGAAGAAATCCGTGTTGTTCTGGAATGACTATATTAATGAAATCTCTCACTAGCCTATTGTAAATGATCTTTTCAAAAATTTTACTAAGAACACAAAGTTTGCTGACCGGTCTGTAATTTTGAGCATTATTTCTATCGCCACCCTTAAAAATTGGCGCAATATGTGACTTTTTCCATTTGCTTGGAAAGTTACCGCACTGGAGAGAAACGTTAAATATTTTGCAAAGAGGAAACAATAAATTCAACTTACATTTCTTGATGAAAATAACCGGAATTTCATCGGGGCCACAACATTTTCGTTCATCGAGAGTATTTATAATATCACAAATTTCCCCTTCCTGGACCGTAAACTCTACCTCCTCGTCCATAAAAGATGGATCAGCGAGCATGTTTTTTCTTACTACCGCAATTTTTGAGTAATTTCTTTCGTTTTTACAGTTATTCAAGCTTGGTATATCTCTTCAGCCTATCCAAGTTGACTTAACAAAGAAAATGTATGTAAATAAAAACAAAAATGTGGGAAAAATACGACTTTATTGATGTAGCCTGCTCCTCACGCGGTTTTTCTAATATTTAAATCTGGAAATACTGTAGAGCCGAAATAAAATAAACTGAGTACAATGAATTTTGTTTGAAAATGTTTGAGTCTCATCATGCAGTTTAAGGTATGTAGCTGCATAACAAGTACAAAGTAATGTAGGCCAGATGGTTTAAACTAGTTTAGAGAATGATGGGAATGTGCCAGTTTACAAGAATATGATCATCACATTTAAATTCAATATCTTGACGTAATTGATTGTACCTACTCTTCAATTTGATATTATTTGTCCACACATATTGAAAACAATATTATTATTCCAATTTATTAACAACGTCTCTCTTTCTGAAAGATTTCATACTGGATATTTTTAATAGTTCTTCCTTTAAGTGAATCATTGATTGCGTACACACAAACGAATTTGAATAAGCTCATTTTGATTAAAAATATAAATAATTGTAGCATTTAATGTTATTTATATGGAGGATGAAATATTGATAAGTCACAGTTACTAAATTAATAATGTAAGTATTAAATTTTCTAAATAATTAATTTATATAATGTGGAAAATAATAACACTAACAATAATACTCAATGGAGAGAAATACTCATTATAATTAAGCTAATTATTTATTTATTTTATCCATATTAATCATATTTAACCAAGCGATTCACCAGATTCAGTGCCAATAAAACAACCGATAAAATTTCCAGAAAATCTAATAAGGTTATAACGAACTGATACCAAAGAAGACACGAACTTAATTACTCTATGAAAAAATTCTCATTCGACTTCATATCAATTATGTTAAAATATTCTTGTTGACACACACGCCTTGTCCAGCAGAGGCAGAGTGATCTCTATGAGCTGGCGTGCTGGGTTCGAATCCTGGGTTAGGTATGGATGTTTGTGTACCTATGTCAATGAGTTTTTCAGTAGTTCTACTGAAAATAAGTAATTGGCAATGTACATTTTGTAGAAGCCTGTAAGCCGTTTTGAAGCGGCGTCAATAGAGTAAAAATAAATACTTGTTAACCAACATTTTTAATATATCACAGATTTGAAAATGAAAATGAAAAATTCATCTTCTAATCCAGCAGATTATAATTCTAGCACCGAGAAAATTGCCGTTACCTCCCATCATTTAAAATTGTCGAATATCTCTACTTATTGAAATGTGTTTTGTATCATTAGATAAGGTCCGTAAGTACTTATTTGATAAAGCATATTACAATAGAACATCTTCAATAAAATTCAATCACTTTGATTTGTTCCAGAAAAATGAACTTAATTTCTAAACCACTTTTCGTGCAGCACTAAAGTAACCTTAATATTTACTATGTATATTTATCTTATCTTTCATCAATATTTTCAACGGAGACACTCGAAATAGACTTTGAAGGTAGATGAAAACGCTTGATTAACATAGCCCCGTTACTGAGGTCGTATTTTTCCCATAGAGATATTACAGATAGAGGCGACAAGCCAGCCTGAAACTTGTTAGCTCGGGTGAGGGAGAGAGAGAATCTGAATAGTAGGCTGTCTCTCTCTAACCGCGCATTACTGGTACGCGTAGACAAGGACAGAAAAACCCTGCGATCGTCTCTCTCTCTCGCTTCCACTGAGTTTCGAGACTGTCGTTGCCACTTACAGAGCGGCCTATGGCTTGTCGCCTCTATCTGTAATATCTCTATGATTTTCCCTCTAATATTTTTGTTCTTTTTCACATGAATATTCTCAACCCACTATGTTAATTTGAGAGGGTTGTGGAGGTGAGCAAAACTTCAAACACTACGAAAAAACAAGACATCTGTAATTAAAAATAGCGACAGGTGAGCACAAGATTAAATTTCCCTAAAAATCAATTAATTTGTATCAACTTAATACAAGTACTCATTATCTGAAGCCCATGGAAAAAGAGATGAAACGCCCAAAGGATACTTTCCTGGCATCAACTTAATACACATACAAATTTCAACACTAACTCCCTAACATTAATTTAATCCATTTACCAATTTTCAACCACATGACTCAATTTGGAGGGTTTTCTCTGGTAGTACGAAAATCCTTAACCCTTTCAGGGCAACTGGTTAGCTAGGAAGACGACAGTTTGTTAGTCATGAGTAAAACTGCTCGTTGGCTATTTCAGTATACCAGTGTGTTTTGTGGGTTTTCTAACATAGCAAAATTTGACGTATTCATCGAAGACAGACCGAAATAGTCGGGTCGGGCTGACATTTGAAGAAAAAAAAAGAGTAGCTGCAATTTTATGACTGATTTGAGGGCGTAATATCATATTAAGTTCTATTTTATGAAATGCAAAGATTTTCAAGTCTGGAAAATTGTTTATAACAACGTTTTTGTGCAAAAAAAGCGTATTTTTTCAATTTTTCGATTATATTTCGGAAACTATAGGTTATGGAGAAAAGTGCTTCATAGGCCAAATAATTGTCATTGAAAAACCTTCCAAACTAGATCTGCTAAATCAAAATCGGTTAATTTGTTTAAAAGTTATAGCAAATTTAAGACTAAAAAGGCGTTTTTTTAAAAATTATTATAAACAAAAAATTAAACATTTTATTGTTTCATTAAGGCCGTAAAAGTGTGACTTTTCATGTACTTAAAAGTGTGCGCAAGGTGGGCGATGTGCTATGAATAGTTGTTGCACAATTCTATTTGTTTATCCCGTTTTTGTAAAATGGACCCAATTTCAACCGTTTATTGTGGGAAAAGTTATCAACTTACAGACCTCTAGGTGGTCTCATTTTAAAGGTAATACAGTCTACTTGTAATCGCCAATCTCAGAAAGTTAATTTTTTTCTGGAAACTATTTAAAAATTAGCAATAAACAAATGTTACATTTTGAACCGTTTTTTGTTTTTAAATAAATACGATAATTTGCAAAGTATAAGGAATATGTGTTCACCAGTAGTACCATTGGAAAGCTGTTAAAAAACACACATTAAAAAAAAAGAAAGTTTCTACGACCTCTAGGAACCAAGATAGCTTTTTTTTTTTAAAATCATTACTCCGTTGTTTATTAACATTTTGAGCTGAAATTTTCACATTTGGTAGGCGACATTTCCAACTTTATGATCCGACATTTTGCATAAACTTTCGTTGTTAATTATTTAGTTCCGAGAGCAATATATCAAGGTAACATTCTCTGCGCTTCACGAGAGCCGAGTGGTGGGGGTGAGAGAAAGTCGCAGCGCCTGAATTTCTCGCGCGCGATGCGGAGCTTCAAAATCGAGCGGACAAAAAAATTCGCATTATCTCGGGTTCTAATTATCGTAGAACCTTCTTTTTTTTTTAATCTGGGGTAGCTCGACCAAAAAATAACAATGGCGCAATTTTCATATACTCAAAATGTATTTAAACTGCGGAAAAAAGTGTTGCTTAAATAATTCATTGATTTATCGCGGGTTTTTTTGCATTATTAATAATTCTGAAAATTATGCATGACTACAATATAGTATACTTTAAGTAAAAATATAGCTTCACCACAGCTTAATTGAACTATTAACAAGAATACAGTTTGTGTAAGGAATAATATTTATATACTTTTGACGACCGTACTTCTTATTTGATTTGGTCTGTGATGCTGCGTGAGAAATATGAAGCCGATCATCAAACTTCTTTTGTTTTTTTTTGAATGTGTGTTTTTTTAACAGCTTTCCAATGGTACTACTGATGAACACATATTCCTTATAATTTGCAAATTATTGTATTTATTTATAAACAAAAAACGGTTCAAAATGTAACATTTGTTTATTGCTAATTTTTAAATAGGTTTCGAAAAAAAATTGACTTTCTGAGATTGGCGATTACAAGTAGACTGTATTACCTTTAAAATGAGACCTCCTAGAGGTCTGTAAGTTGATAAGTTTTTCTACAATAAACGGTTGAAATTGGGTCCATTTCACAAAAACGGGATAAACAAATAGAATTGTGCAACAACTATTCATAGCACATCGCCCACCTTGCGCACACTTTTTAAATACATGAAAACTCACACTTTTACGGCCTTAATGAAACAATAAAATGTTTAATTATTTGTTTATAATAATTTAAAAAAACACGCCTTTTTAGCCTTAAATTTGCTATAACTTTTAAACAAATTAACCGATTTAGATTTAGCAGGTCCAGTTTGGAAGGTTTTTCAATGACAATTATTTGGTCTATGAAGCACTTTTCTCCTTAACCTATAGTTTCCGAAATATAATCGAAAAATTGAAAAAATACGCTTTTTTTGCACAAAAACGTTGTTATAAACAATTTTCCAGACTTGAAAATCGTTGCATTTCATAAAATAGAACTTAATATGATATTACGCCCTCAAATCAGTCATAAAATTGCAGCTACTCTTTTTTATCATTTTTTGATAATTTTCATGTCAGTCCGACTCGACTAAAATAAGTCGAAGCGCGTATAACGTGCATTTGTTTACTATAGTTGGACACTACTCAGAGGATCTGCTGAAACTGTGCGAATTTGTTATTTTTATTTATGAATGGTGGAAAAATGGCTCCAGAGTTATTTACTTATATCTTACTTATGCATTTTCATGAATATATTGAACGCAAATGTTTCCTTTCTTTCGAAATTACTAATTTTGTTGGGTCTCCTGAAGTGACCACTGGTCACTTACGTAATCGTGCTATCTTATTTTAGTTCCGAGGAAGCAAGTTTGGAGTACCTACCTACTGAATAGGCTTGCCAATTTTCGAAAGGACCTACCCCGGAGATTCTTTTAAGGAGTTTAGTAGGGAGGGGGTTGAAGAAAATGTCAATTACATTTATTCTATTTTAATTTATATATACTCTGCTGCTAATATTTGACAGTTTTTTACCACAAAATCATAATCATTAAAAATCGAAGTTTGATAAGTAGAGCGCGGTTGCGTATAAATTTAAAAAAAACTGGGGAAATTAGTCACCCGGGAAGTTGACCATTATTACCGGAGTCATCCGGGCAATCCGGGAGGGTTGGGAACCCAATAACTGAATATTTAGAAAATCTTCCTACAGATGACTTGTATGATTTGTAAGAAATGTTCAGCGTGCAAAGTAGAATTGTGTTTGAAACACGACAAAAACTGTTTCATGTTATACCTATTACGCAAAATAGGTTATATTGTTTGGTTATATGTTCCTACTGGTTATGTGGAGTGACCACATCCTGCAGGATAATCCTTGTGTTTTTTTATCTTGAAATTTGTTTCATTTTCTTCGAGTATCTCAAATAAACCATTATCAAACCATACATAAAATTTTTTCCACAAAAAAATAATTTGGGCCGGAAAGGGTTAAAAAACCGATTTATTAAACTCTATACACCCTCCATGAAGCTGATAATGCGCAATTTTGACCACTAGTGTGAGATATTTTCGCTCATGTATCCCATTCTTTTCCTAAAAATTTAGAGATACCGAAATTTTTACTGAAAATAAGCTCGAAAATCGTGTTCCTAAAGGTATAAAACGTATTTTCTGCACCTCATATTTCTTCTTTCGATACAATGCAATAGTTGATTATTTTCGGGGAAGATACGAATAAAATCTATTCATACAACTCGAGAAGGTTGAGCGAATAAAAATGTAATTCTGATATATTTATTCCGAAAGGAAATTCTTTATCAAATTATTCCAGGAAATATATTTCAAGTTTCCCTTTAATATGATATTTTCAGAAGAGTGATTCCTTTGATTATTTACAAAAGGAAACAGTTTTCGTTCAATCGCATCTGAAACATGTTTTGAGAGTAAAAAAGAATTTGTATATAATTGAAGTATAAGTACCATCTTCAGGATCGGCCCAGTTTCCAGACAAGGAAATTAAAACGGTATAACAAAGAATTACGAGGAAAACTGAAATGAGTCCGCTGGGAAAAGTAGGAAATTGAAAAAGTTCTATTCTGACAATTGGAAACGTGAAAGAATTAATCGTTTTTTGTCGGTATAGTCACCATTGAATTTCTATATCAGACTTTGCAGAATTTCAAATACTTGCCCAAGAACTGTGCACGTTGATTTTGTTTTGAACAAAGGCACTTTCTGACATACGACCCATATTTGTGACGTAATCGTTATTCGAGATATGACGTAATCGACAGTTTCTTCAAATGACAACCTATTTCGACCATTCCAATTGAAAGAGCGTGTCATTCTACGTACAAATTTTCAAAAAAGACGGTTGTCTGATAGGTTGCCTTAGCGACCGAGAATGTTTTTTTATTATTGTCAGATGAAAACTTGAAATAATACTTTTTTCCGTCGACCTCTAAATAAAAGCTTACTTTAACGTACACGAAATTGATCATTAATGACCCATTTTAATGTGCAATTTCTCCT
Organism: Cynegetis impunctata; assembly: GCA_030704885.1. Classification (NCBI taxonomy): domain Eukaryota; kingdom Metazoa; phylum Arthropoda; class Insecta; order Coleoptera; family Coccinellidae; genus Cynegetis; species Cynegetis impunctata. The sequence goes on from JARQZK010001581.1 coordinate 123,793, forward strand.
ATTTTAATGTATGATTGTCATGGGCAACCAAACACAGAAGTATTCAGCACGGAATAGTTGAATTATTCTGTGTCTGTACTGTTATTCCACAGAGAAAAGGAATTCATAATTCAAATCGAAAAATTTAACTCTATACAAAATAAAGTAGAAACTGCGGAAATAATTTTATGCAATAATCGTTCGAAAGTAAATAACACTTCAGCTTCCACCAGTTCCACATGTTCCTTATCGGTTATTGTAGGTAATGTTAACTATTCAGAATGTCACATGTCTAATATTCCATCTATGAATTTCTCAAATTGTTCCATCGGAAGCATAAATATAAATATATCGAAATGAACATAGAAATTTATATTGTGTCAAGTGTATCTGTCATGCAAAATAAAAATTTATTTCAATCAAGAATTTATACTCAATTCATGATGAGGTCGACGGAAAAATCTTGTAATAAACTCGTTTATTAATGTAGCGATTAATGGTCTCGAACTATTAACGCGCTCGCTCCGCTCACGCGTTAAAATATCTCAACCATTAATCGCTGTCATTAATAAACTAGTTTATTAAATAACTATTTATGTTTTATATATTTCTTTTCGATTTCTCATCTCTTGTTTGTCAAAAGCAGTGTGTTTGAACCATTTATTGAGTGCCGACTTTGTCATTTTATGAAGAAATGGTGAAATTAACTGAACGAGAACGAATTGATATTCTCTGCATCATCGGATTTGGGGAGACAGGATGCGCACCCAACAAAAAGTAGTTGAATTTTTCAATAAAACTCATCCTGGTCAGCGTCCCTTTAGCCAAAGCATGGTAAGCACTATTGAGTAGAAATACCGTAACTTTGGACATGTTCGTGATTTACCTAAATCTGGTCAACCCTCAAAATCAAAAGAAGATCATCTTAATGTTTTGTTAGCAATATAAGATATTCATCACTCAACACATAACCAAGTGGCTTCTGATTTCAATATGGCAGCGTCCTCAGTTCACAAAAGAAGAAAGCATAGTATCATCCCTATAAGGTACCTATGCCCTTTTCAAAAGCTAAATTAATTTATTTTTCACTTGTATATTATTTGTTGTTTTTACCTTAGATACGGTTGCTATAAATACACTCATTATGCTCTAGCGCCCGCTCATTGTACGAGGACAACTGAAGCAACTTTCATTGATTAAATACTTCATAATCCTTGTCGTATACGACTCTGGATTTCTCCGGCAATGAATTATTCGCAGCTTTGGCTGCATTTTCTATTTTTATTATAATTTACCGAAAAATATCATTCTTGGGTAAATTCATTTTCATTTCCATTATTTCTACGAGACTACACAAAGAGAGCAGCAATGACATTCACTAAATATGATGACAAAAATATTTACAAACGTCAAAATATTAACAATTTCATCCCTCGGGCCGAATGTTTCCCTCCGGGAGTTAGGATCTATATAACGCACTTAGTACATAAATAACTAATATGATCGGCGTATTTAATTCTGCGAGCAAATGCAAGAGCTATGGACGAATGATAATAATTTCATAAAAATCGTAATTTTGGATTTCTGGGTCCCTATTTGTTCGACGCGAGTCTTACTGGTGCAAGATCTTTGGAGTTTCTACGAGGCGACCTTAATCCTGAACCAATAAATTTATATCCAAATTAGATACGCGATCTTCCAAAAAAAATGACATTTTCTTTCAACAAGATGGTGCACCTCCCCTTGTTCCTGAATCGTTGGATAGGAAGAAGGGGACATATTGAGTGGCCAGCTAGATCGCTAGATTTGACACCCCTAGATTACTTTTTATGGGGGCATTTAAAAAGCAAACTATATGTTACTAGACCAGCGAATTTAGAAGAGATAAAATCAAGAATTCGTCAGGAGATACATCGTATACCTCCTGAAGTTTTTTTTTTAACTCGAGGGACCTACAGTTTAACGCCGGTTCCGAACGGCCAATGGGCTTGTATACTATGTACATTACCCAACAATTATTTTTAATCATATATAACCACTAAATTCCGGACATACACAACACCCAAGAGCAAGGTGGGGCTCGAACCCACAATCCTCGGTTTACAAACGGTATAAGGCGGTTCACCTTACCGCTGGTCTACCGAGGCCTCTCTCCTGAAGTTATTGACCATATTCAACAAGAATTTATCAATCATCATGGTTACTGTCAGGTAGCCAACAGTGCACAATTCAAACATTTACCTTAGTTACAATCATTAAATTTAGTAAAATTAAAAATAATGCTTTTTCGTTTTTCTATCTAACCAATATACGCTAATGTCATCATATTTTTGACGATATGTAAGTAGAATGACACGTTTTTTCAATTGGCAAGGTCGAAATTGAGTGTTGCCATTTGAAAAAGTTATTGATGACGTCATTTCTCGAATAACGATTACGTCACAAATATGGGTCATATTTATAAAAGTGCCTTTCTTTGAAACAAAATCGACGTGCCAGTGGATTTTATCGAAAAATTCTCAATTTCAGAAATAATGAATTCATTCGTTACTTTTCGAAAGCATTGTATATATATATATATATATATACATATATATATATATATATATATATATATATATATATATAATATATATATATATATATATATATATATATATATATATTATATAAATATTTAAATATATATTATATATATATATAATATTATATCAATATATAAATATATATTTATATATATATATATATATATATATATATATATAAATATATATATATATATATATATATATATATATATATATATATATATATATATATATATATATATATATATATATATATATATATATATATATATATATATATATATATATATATATATATATATATATATATATATATATATATATATATATATATAAATATATATATATATAAATATATATATATATATATATATATATATATATATATATATATATATATTTATATATATATATATATATATATATATATATATATATACATATATACATATATTCTCTATTATAATTCATATTACCTAAAAAACAAGTTCTATGAAAAAACAATTTTAGCCTTTTCAAAACTTGATTCATTTTATTTATATTGTTTGATTCGACCTCTTCGTTTGGGCAATTTTTTGCAAGGGACGTGCAACATTTCGGGAAAACGGATTTGTCAACACCGAACGTGATAGAGCGTGTTCGTAATCTCTCAACAACGTGCTGTCATATCGCACAGTGGGAAAACAAGTGTGGAACTGAAAGATACTTGAAATATCGATCATTTGAAGTGCCACCATTTACTTCGGAAGAGCCCTCGTAAATTCGAGAACTCAAACGTGATTTATAGTTAATCGGCAATGATGCTCTGAACGCTTGCAGACATTCATTTATTCATAATCAGTCCTAGTGTTTTTTTTTTTTTTTAACTCGAGGGACCTACAGTTTAACGCCGGTTCCGAACGGCCAATGGGCTTGTGAACGATGCACATTACCCAACAATTCGTCTTAAAACTATAACCACTAAATACCGGACATATACAACACCCAAGAGCAAGGTGGGACTCGAACCCACAATCCTCGGTTTACAAGCGGTAAACCATACCGCCTGGTCTACCGAGGCCTCAGTCCTAGTGTTTTGGAAGCGTATAACAAGTTTTCGAGATGGAATAATGATTTTTCAATTTCAGGAACGAAGAGGAGATCTAAGGACCTGTCACTTTTATTGCACAATTTCAAAGTTTATTTAGAGTTAACCAAAATTCATTTGAATGCCATTCAACCAGACAATCAGTTCACCAATTGGGAAAACATAATAAGCGATACGCCCCCTACCGGTGTTGAATATTAGTAGAGCATGGGCGATAGATTGCTTTGTTTACATCTGTTTACGTGTATGATATATGAGAAGATGTTGAGTTTTAATTGTATTTTGGATCGTTTACAAACCTTCAGAAGAGATGAATCACTATTGTTGTGTATTCTATTGTTCATCTTGGGCAAAAAAAACCCGAATATAGCTTACATACCTTTCCGAAAGCTGGACAATTCAAAGTTGCATTCCAAACAAAGTTGGGAAACAAGGAAATGATGGACAGAAGAAAGGTGTGGATTCATAACTTGAAGATTGAAAAAAAATGTCTGAACATAAGAGAGTTGTTCTTTACAGTTTACTGAGAATAATTATTTTCCCTGCAGTAAGTTTGTGGATTTTTCCATATAGAATTATACCAACTAATGATGTGCAATTTTCAGCTAACCGAAAACGTAGAGTTTTTGAAGTCCAATGCTATTCCAACGAAAAATGTTCCACTTTTATCGTAATCTGAACCTGGACCATCATCCAAAGATTCTAAATTATTGTATTTTCTTTCATGTAACAACCAGAGATACTATTAAAATAATAATAACAAATGATGTTTATTTGCACAACCAAAATAACAGTTTATCATAACATCAAGAATATGAAATAAATCTTGACTCTATAGCTAGGTAAAAACTAAAATATTCAATTATATAATCAGGAAAACAGAGATTCTATCGAAAAAACCAGACTCTCAGAAGTCCACCGTACTTTTAGGATAGCTGTTATACGTCAGGAAATTTCAAAAAATATAATAACTCATTACGTTCAAACCATTCAAGCAGAGTATTCATATTAATTCTTCTTTTATTTCATGTTGTTTCTTTCAGTTTTGCTGGTAGGTACTTAGTTTTGTCCATTATACTCAAAAATTCTTCAGTTCGTAATGAAAGTAGACCTGTCAGAGAGTCAGAGATGTTTTCTTGAAACTTTTGAAAGTTTTTTTTATTTTTTAAATAAATAGGTGTTCTATCATACAGCCTTTTCATGAGGTATAAATAGTTCCTTCAACCAATTAATTTATTCGTCCTCTACTTTATTTTATTATCGATTTTCATGTTCAATGATAAAAACTCAGTGTAAATTTCAACTTGATGTAGGTAAGTTATCTACTGTTGAACAGAGATAATATTGTCCTCAATCGAAACACAATGAACCACTAGAAAATACGAAGTACAAAAAAACACAAATTACGAAGCTAAACGTTCGAAAACTCAAAATGAAATGAGCGTAAATACCATTACCAATCAATGTAAACAAACAGCTAATCGCCCATGCTCTAGTACCGAAATTAGCCGTTCCGGCGCTACGATCTTAATTTCGGACGCCAATTGATAAATTTTTATTTTCAGGTGACTGTGAATGTGAAATATCAGCTGTTAGAGACATTTATTTATGATGGATTCCTATCACATATCAAATTTGGTGTCAATCGAGAATGTGATTAATTTTTTCACTATATGCAGTAAGAAACTACTACTTTATTGTATTTACTACTCGATCCACCAATAGATAACTAAATTTCCAAAATTTGAATCAGCTTCGCGTAAGTATGCACCGACATGAAAATAAATGGCACATATATACAATGCGTAAGTGAAATATATGCTACAAAGAGAGACTGAATGATTTTCAATAATATGATCGATTAATATGCATACAAATTTCCGAATGAAATATTTTGATGTGATTGAATATTGGATTGAAAATATTCATGATTCAAACAATTCAATACTTCATGAGTACCCAATAAGAATAATGAGTACCAATAAGAATAAAATATTTTTAGGCTTCCTTAACTCGTATAAGTCCAAATATTGATAAATTAAAATTGAATAAACTTTTATTATTGTTCCATTTGTATAATTTAATGAGAGTAATTAATTTGAAATATATGGGTGTCTTGGATCAATCAAAATTTCAAATAGCACGCTGGTCATATTTCAATAAAATATCAAATGAAATCATCTTTATACTATAGTAAGAAATATATTACATGTGCAAAATTGAAGTACATATGAGAATATCCGAACTCCGAGCACTAGTTAACACTATGTTGAAGGTAGTTAATTAGTATTAACCAGAGAATTATGAACAAAACATTGATGAACATAATAATATATATATATATATATATATATATATTATATATATATATATATATATATATATATATATATATATATATATATATATATATATATATATATATATATATATATATATATATGTATATACATATATGTATATATAAATATATATATATATATATATATAATATATATATATATATATATATATGTATATATATATATATATATATATATATATATATATATATATATATATATAATTATTTATTCGAATTGTTTATTTGAACCTATTTCGAACATTACGTGGGTAAAGGTTTCTGTGGTTTCCCTTACCATCTAATAATAACAAATTTGAATGTTAATATTGGACTGAATAGCACGTAATAAATAACAAAGAACGGCCACAGCCGAAAAATTTTAGTGAAACAGTAGTCTGTTTCTATTCAAAATTTTCAAATCAATTAATGTCAAAGAAATTTCAATTTATTCAAAAGTTTTGATAAAGCCACGAATGTCGTGGCGAAACGTCAACTTTTTAATAAAATCGAGTTTTTTAAGATTCAACAAGCCTGTTATTGCTAATAATTATCAAGAGATTATATATATATATATATTTATATATATATATATATATATATATATATATATATATGTATATATATATGTATATATATATATATATATATATATATATATATATATGTATATATATATATATATATATATATATATATATATATTATATATATATATATATATATATATATATATATATATATATATATATATATATATATATATATATATATATATATATATATTGTTGTCTGGTTTCCCGGGTTTGAATACAGTGAACTGGTCGGTTCACTCCGACCGAGAAGAGCTACCTGAAGATGGCAAATGTGATTTCGGAACGTCGAGCAGACTTCAACGAAGACGAAGCCCATGCGGATACAAACCAGGAAAACCAGACAACCAGATTATCTCAGCGAGAACCTAAAAATCATATATATATATATATATATCTATATATATATATATATATATTCATATATAATTAAAAATCCCGTGAGCTGTAGAGCTCCATAACTAAAGTCGTATTTTTCGCGCGAAATATATCGCGTCGAGATGCGATTCTGATAGATTGAATTACATTTTGGAAAATCACGCTCAAATAGCAAACCACATTAGAACGTAGAAAATAATAATTTTATTATTTAAAAAAAAAACATTTGGGAAGTGCATCGTGGTTTAAAAAAAAAGTTCAAACCAACGAAGGAACGTACCTCAACATCAACTCAATCCACGTCTCTCAATCCACGTCTTTCAACAGTAGTGTAATAGTTATTTGTGCAACCAGTTGGGAAAAGCATCATTTTTCGTAATGAGCGTAAAAGAACGCGAGTTACGAAAAATAGTGTTTCCCAACGTGTTTCGCACAATATTTTTTCTAATTTTGAATGGGATGTGACTATTTGAATTTAAATAAGGCCGGCCGCACATTTACTACAATCGGTTCCGATTGTCTGAAACGATTGTCGGATCAGGGCATCTGACGCTCAAATACCTATACTTTTATACGGTCATATCGCACACCTACGATCCGATATCGGATCGGACGTCCGACTCGGATGCACGAGCAGTGCGTCCTACCAATCGGACCGATTAAAAGTCTGATCCGGCTACCGGAAGGCAAGCCCTACATTGTTTTTGCATAGTCTACCGCAAACATAAGATTATTTCTGTCAGTTTTTGACAGGGAGTATAGAAAAAGGAATTGTCAAACTATGTGCGATACTGAAAATTTGATTACCACGGTCGAAAAATATTCCTGCTTGTGACATTCAAATAAAATCCGACGTATTTTGTCGGCAGTGTGCGCTAGTGCTCCGATTTGAAATAGTTTCAGACAATCGGATCCGATTGTAGTAAATGTGCGGCCGGCCTTAAACGTATCAAAACGTCCCTACAAGCGTCCTCCGTCTAGTGAATTCGGAGATATTTATTTTTCACTTCGTTGCTATGGAAGTATCCTTAGTGTCATATTTCGTAATTTCGATAGTGTTTGTCTATGATTTTTATTGTCAAAATAGTGAAAATAATAATCGCTTTTCTTTTCGTAAATAATTCCTTGAATTTGTTTCAAAGTAGAAGAATATATACTGCAATGTCCGATTCAGAGAACGACGTACCGAGCGACATCGAGGAAGCGGCTCAATCTGCGTTATCTACAATTATTCCTAATGCCCGCCATATACGCTACGGTAGACCGGATAGGTTACCTGTGCAGGTATACCTGCACAGGTCTGTGTACGTGTGTAGGAACGATCCGGTATACCGTAGCGGTTTTCATTTCTTTTCCCGATGTCATCGATTGAAGACGATGACATACTGGCATTGATAGGCCTAGCGTTTATTTTGAAGAAAAAATATGAAAAAACAGTGGAAAGGGTGCGAAAAAAATGGTGTAAGCTTTGGCTATTGAAAAGGCGAACTTATAGTCACGTCAACTTATTGAATGAATTGAAATTCCAACCTGAAGATTTTAAAAATTATCTCAGAATGGACGAAAAAACATACCTGAAATTACTTACAATGGTTACTCCTATGATAAAAAGTTATTTCACCTCAAGCGCTTGGAGAAATTATTCCTGAAACATATTATAAGCCTTGTGTTGCTTTTGTCGCATCTGCCTCAATTTCTCTCAATTTTGCTATTAGTAATTTATAAGAGGCTTCTTTTTTGTCTCTATCATGGTACTCTTGAATTTTTATTTGCCAAAGACATGGATGAGTCCTATATATTTCAATAAAATCTTCAATAACTTTTTTGTTAAATCTGACGGAGCCATTTTTATGCATTGACGTGTGACAATAGAAAAAAATGACGCAATGACCGGAATACATCCACACATGCTCGGTACACCGTAAAAAAAATTGATTTTCGATCTTGCTCCGGTCGCCTGCGCAGGTTCAAAAACCTGGAAATACTATTCCCACATACGCTCCGGTCTACCTGCGCAGGTAGACCTCTCCGGTCTACCGTAGCGTATGTGGCGGGCATAAGAAGTCGAGAAGCCAAATGCCAAATTTTGTTTATGGTGTGAACAAAAAAGGATTACTAATTTGAACGAAAAAGATTTGCTAGCGTATTTTCAAGAAAAAAAGGGAATGAAGAATTCAACCTTGTGGAGCTTATATTCGATGTTAAGAACCGAATTGTGCTTGAAGAGAAATATTGACATCAAGAAGTATACAAATTTACTGGCTTTTTTGAAACGACATTCTGAAGGTTACCAGCCTAAAAAGTCAACAGTTTTTAATGAAGAAAACATTGCCCATTTTCTGAAAGATGCTTCCGATGAGCAACATTTAATGAATAAGGTAGCATTGATCGTTGGAGTTGCTGGAGCTTGCCGAAAAGGTGAATTAACTTTTCTTCGCGTAGAAAATTTAAGTATTATTTCAGGAGGAATTTGCTAAAGTAACCATTCCCAACACAAAGACGAATGTATGTCGAGACTTTGCTATAACCGCTGGAGCTTTTGACGGTATAAATTGCATCGAAATGGTAAAGAAATACGTTAATCTAAGGCCATCAAATGTTAACCATGACAGATTTTTTGTCAAATATTTGAATGGGAGATGTGGAGTGCAACCTGTAGTATATATACATACATATATATATATATATATATATATATATTATATATATATTTCAAAAGGAAACTCTTAACACATTCTGTCGATTAATATTTAAAATTGATTTAGATATATTTTTGTAACTTTTGTATGTTCCCAATTGCAGATAGTCCTGAAAAAGAAACAAACTTCGTTTCGAAAGCTGGACATATGGAATTAAAAAAAGAGTCAATTGACTTTCTTTACTTTTGATCGACATCCCTTACCAATAAAAATAAATACTCGAGTACGATCATTATCTCAGTTCACAATATATATATATATATATATAATATATATATATATATATATATATATATATATATATATATATATAAATTCGATGGACGATAAATCAACTCTGTGGTAGTTCATATATATATTAGAAATTAAATAATAAGAAACAACTTTGTCTAAAAACCACAAAAATGAAAATAACTCGACTAGTTTTCGCCTGTTACAGCATTATCAAGACTGATAGTCTTGATAATGCTGTAACAGGCGAAACTAGTCGAATAAAAAGTTATTTTCATTTTGTGGTTTTTAGACAAGTTGTTTTTCTTATTATTTAATTTTTAATATATATATATATATATATATATAAAGGTAAGAAGTACATAGTTCAAGTAGTATAGTCTTACAATGATTCTGTATTTTTCACTATTACTGGCGAAATTTAATGTTCATCAACAGTTGCGAAATATTTTACTTTTCGTAACCAGTTGCGAAAAGTAAAACGTCGAGGAGTTTTGAAAAGTGTCACCTTATATGTCAAAATTAGAAAAAAAAATTGATGGCGAAACAGATCGAGATGCAATCCGAACAGAAAAGGCCACCACGATTGAGAAAAACAGTTGAACCTCACATAAGATGTTAAGTCAACATAAACTCAATGTACGTACCAAACCCTTTCAATCAATCTGCAGAAGCTGTGGAGATAAATTTTCACAAAACTCGAAATAAGAAGAAACATCTACGTAAAAATGACGGCGAGGTAGGAAAAATTCAATCAAATTTTGAGAGTTTCATTCTGCAATGGAAACAATCCCAGACACTGAATTTCAGCTTATGTACAGAGAGAAAAAAAATATACATATATACATATATACATACATATATATATATATATATATATATATATATATATATATATATATATATATATATATATATATATATATATATATATATATATATATATATATATATATATATTTATTTTTATATATATATATATATATATATATATATATATATATATATATATATATATATATAGATATGTACCTTTAAGACGTATTTGCGTTATTATCTGTTGCTTAAAAAAATGAAAACAGTTACAACACTCATCAGTGGTATATACTCTACAAAGTATGATGAGTCAAATCTCTTCTTGTTCCTTACTTATATTTACAAGAATAATCTGGTTGAAACATGGTATCTCAAAGATCTGCGAAGGAAGAAACTTCACTGTGATCCAAATTCATATGTTTCAATAGAACATGTATGTTGAAGGTGTAGGTATAATTCTTTGAATTGGTGTACCTACTCTATGAAATTTTGTTGATTTCAACTAGCGATTGAAACATATTTTTGTGGGATAAGTGCCTCTGATGTCAATTATAAAGTTTGGGAATTTGAATTCCATCACTTTCAACATTTATAAACCTTCACAGATACTTTAGTAACCAACACATTAAGATAAAACTCAATGCTTTTCATTCGTTCATACATAGGTTGTTCATTATTCAATTATCGGAAACAAATTTTCAAATCGGAGGCTCCGTGGCGGAGAGCTTTAGGTAACGCTATGCCGTCTTCGTTGACGGAGTTGGTGGGTTCGATTCCCACCGTGTTCCTGGGTGTTTGTATGCGTCGGATTTAAGTGGTTCCTCTCATTTAGTAAATTGATGGCTAAATGTCCAAGTTGACGAATCCAAAATTGTACGGAGGTCGGGCGCGTGTGAGAGGGCACACGTACCACCTCTTTAAAAAAAAAAATTTTTCAAATCGAAGTTGATAAAAGAAAATTATTAGCCACTGATAACGGTTAGGAGGAAGTCTTATCGATAAGATCATTGAGCAAAAACGAATAAAGAATCTGTTGTAGTCAATATACTCCACGTCAAATATTAATGAACGAACATCTTCCCAGTCAATTATGTGCCAAGTTTGAGTAACAAAATTTGTTATAGACTATCAAAAAATAACTAACATCGGAGAAAACAGTGGTGCTTGCAAAATATTTTGCGATGAATGTCCTGCTTTCTATATTGGACAGACAGGAAATAATATAAACATTCGTGTTGAACACCAAAAGTCAATTTTACAAAACAAAAGCACAACTGGCTTGTATAAAATCATTTCCTTGATTTCAATGAAACCGAATTGTTACATTCAGGTAACAAAGGAAAGCGCCTTGACCTTCTTGAAATTCTCGAAATAAGTTCCGCTCATAATAGTAAATTACTCCTTTTAAACGAACAAATTGATTTTCAGGTATCACCTTTGCTATTGTCTGTTTTATAAAATATGATTGTAATACTCTCCTGTAGTTAATCTTGATAATGAGTTCATAGCTCGAAACATGCCGACTATCCTTTCCTTTTAAATACAGTACATAATTATTTTATATAGTGAAACTAAAGCCAAGTGTTGTTAAATTTTAAATTTTAAACTTTATTAATTATGAAGTTGTTGGTAGTTTCATAGAAGTATATATTGGAATTTGTTCGTCGTAACTGAGAATCGATTATTCGGTGGCGCCTTCACAAATAGTCACAGTTTATTCCCATTTATATTCCAGTCGCTATTCCCTGAATTGAATTTGCTAACCCTGGGTTAGTCACATAACAAATAAAGTTTTTCAAGAGAATGAAATAATATATGTGCCCTGAAGTAGAATCCATTTATTTTATTATAGCACAAATATTTTTTATATACATATATATACATATATATATATATATATATATATATATATATATATATATATATATACAGGGTCAGTCTCTGGAAATCCTCGTTTTAGATAAACCGTTAATAGAAAAAACCGTTGGGCCACATTGAAAATATTTTCAACATGGCGGCACTTCCTGTCATACTAGAAGCTGATGTCAACTTCCTTATTTGAAATAAGTCGTCTATAAATACATTTTTATATTCTACTGCAAGTTCTGAACACTTTTTGTGGAAAGTGTGCTTTACCTATCTCTAATCGCTCCGGGCATATTGCCACTTGCAGGTAAAAAATGCCATTTGCAGCTATTGTTGCGATTTTCAGAAGTGTTTCAAACGAGCCTTCATTTCATTCGTATCAACAATATTACATAAAGGATGCCCAAAAACATTCTAGAAAATAGAATCACAACTCATGAAAAACTTCTATTTCTTCATAAAAGGAACCCCAATTCTTTAAAATCATCATGTTTTACTTCAAGATTAACTGCCACTTTGTATTTATTTGCCTAAACTCAAATCCAACAGTTTGTTTTCTATTTGAAAAAATTCGTTTCAATTCATGATATGCAATAAATTACGCTGCAAACAAGCAATTCTACTATGCTTGGCATGGAAAATAAATGAACATCGCATACGATTGTAAAGCAAGCTGGGAAACCAGAGCGATGCTCATTCTTTATAAATTAGTTGAATAATTAATTAATAATGCCAGGAAGGTTAATTTGTACTAACGACGATTATTTCATTTTCGTAATCCCATACTGTTATTTTGATTTGACGGTATTCAGATGACAATTGAAAAGTCAGTGTTAACGGCCGGCGGCTGTTAAGAAATCACTTGTTCAAATATTTATTTCAAAACATCATTCTGCTTACAATAACAACATTGAAATCTTGGTCCACAGCGAGTTGGGAGAATAAACCTCTGATTTTCATTTCGCATAGGCTAATAATACATCTTCATTATCCACCTTTACATTCTTGCTTTTACGCCACATTTCAAAATTTTCATATTCTCTTTGATATCGCTCTTGAGTTATTTTCGGCAGTTAATCAACACTCGCTGCACTGCACATGATTCTCCCAATATTTCTAAAGGAATTTGATTTTGCTCTTCAATTTCATCAATTTCATCCATGGTCGTCGTTAAAGCGAACACAAAAAACTGACGTTGTTTATAAAACTGTCAAACTGTTCCATGACAACATAGTGCACGACATTGGGATTTTTCTTTAGAATTGCGAGGTACGAGGTTTTTTCTTTCTTCGGAATCAAAATATAATCTTTCAACGGGATTACGAAAAATTTTTAACGACACACGGCCGATACGCAAATAACGGATTCGGTTAGTTATAATCCTCGGCTGCGCCTCGGATTACAATATCCAACCTCATCCGTTATTTGCGACATATCGGCCTTGTAACGTTAATAACTATTTGTTGATTATTTATGGAAAATGTAACGAAGTCAATTCACGAACATGCGATGCTTTTGCTACTCGTTGTTCCCAAAAGAAAACCACAACAGTTTGTTAAATAGTTTAGAGAAAACTTATAAATTATGGCGGTGACTGGAAATAAAGCCGTTCTTAACAATGAAAATGTCGAAATTGCAATGTTGGGATATTTTGCAGCAAATCCGATATTTTCTACAATCCATCGTAAGCTGGATTCTCGCAGAGATAAGGTTTAAGGATTTTACTGAAACATACAATGCATACGCGTTTTCTATTGTGCAGTCTTAAAAAGGATCTGATTTACGAATAGAATTTCGCGAATTTATGTCGGTTAGGTTCCAAGACAACAACGCTTTTTTGTATATCATATGATCCGATGAAACTAAATTTAAAACGGGATGTTTAATCGATTGAATACACATGATTGATGTAGCGTCATAAATATACAATTGAATGGGAAGTTTTTACAAGGAACCTGGCAATCCAATGTTATTGTGCCTAGAGAAATATTAGTGTCCTCAAAATTTTATTATGACAATTGAAATGAATAAAACATCAATTTGCAAATATTGATAATTTCAAGTAAAAAGAGATTGCGTTATCTTGCAGATAAGATATATGTTAACAGGTATTCTGCATAATTTGGAAAATAACTATAATAAGGTAGGAAATGTTTAACTGATAAAGCTCAATATTTGACAAAATTTTAGAAATGGATATGAAATTTGGAAATTATATGACCTTTCCGACACTATAGCAAAACTTCAAACGGGAATAAAATGTGAAAATGGCATAATCTTATCAAAATTATAGCCGAATACATGCTCGTCATTAGTTATTCCTTAATATATAACGAAACTATTATATCACACAAACATATTATAGGTATATATATATATATATATATATATATATATATATATATATATATATATATATATATATATATATATATATATATATATATATATATATATATATATATATATATATATATATATATATATATATATATATAGTATAATATGTAAGTAATTCTGGTTTTTATGACGGACCGACAGAGGAGACAGATAACGCGATTTTTAAATATAAAAGATTGCCTTTCGTAAGGGGTTTGACGGATTTGGTTGTACCTCTCTTCAAGGATTTTCCGGCGCTTAAGATCGCTAAATATAATTTAGTTAAGAGTTCTATGCTCTTTTCAAATGTAAAGGACCCAACACCAGTGGATTTCAAGAGTAATGTAGTATATAAAATACCTTGTTTGGGATGTCAGGGTTGTTACATTGGACAAACCGCCCAGTGGCTTAAACAGAGAATCACACAGCACAGGAGTGATTGTCGATTGGGTAAAAATTCTTGTGCTGTAGTGGATCATTATATAAAAACAGGCCATAACTTTGATTATAATAATGTCAGTGTTTTGAAAACAGAGTCTAGTTATGGAAACCGTTTATTCCTGGAAATGTGTTGCATAAAGAAGGATAAGAACACTATTAATTTTAAGTCCGATACAGGTCAGTTAAGCAGCATTTACAGTAATATTTTAAAATTGGCTAAATAGAGGAAAAAAAAATTCATTATTTCATACCCTGATTGTACAGTCAAAGTTAACATGTCGTCGTAAACTTTTTTGGTTCATTTAGTTTCAAAATGAATTAATAAAATCACCACATATTTGTGTTATCTCTATGAGAATGAAAGAAAAAATTAGACCAGTTGTTAGGGAGATTCGTTCCCATTGTGTGATCAGTACTGTTTAACATGTCGATGTGATGCCTTGTGTGTTTGAATTTTACTCTTAAACTGTAAGTTGTTTGATGTTTTTGTATTCTGGTGTTTGACGAAATATTGAGTAGCTAGAAAAAGTAGAGTTTTCTTTTATATATAACAGATCGCACACCCAATAAACCTCCTTACTATATATATATATATATATATATATATATATATATATATATATATATATATATATATATATATATACATACGAGCGGATCCGACAGACGTTGTCCTGCCTTTTTTCATTTGAAATAATATTGGGGATTAGTAGAGGAGGTAAAATTTGAGTACCTCTATGTAATGATAAGCGAAAAATCTACAGAAGAAAACAGAAATTTCCATCAGAAAAAAAAAAGTTTTCTGAATCT